>JALHBX010000029.1:0-20157 GCA_024340025.1 Tolypocladium tundrense
GGGGGGGGGGGGGGTCCGCGGTTCCAGATCGAATGGGTAAAGCGTGGCAGATGCGCCAGCATAATACCTGGGGCGTCGGATACAAATACGTACTCCTTAGTGGAGTGTCTGAAATCGAACAAAGACTAGATATCCTCATGCTTCGACAGGCCTTCTGTGGATGTAACTCTAGGTGTAACTAGGTATACACACTCTCGGTCCAAGAATTGACCTGGAGGCCCCGTTCAGCCATCTCGGCCCCTTCCAGGAACGCCATCGGCATCCACACCAGGTGCCCCTTGATCTGGTCGAGCTTCTCGCGTGCATCCTCGGGAGGCATGAACTGGTCGTAAATATGGCCGGCCTTGACGCCTCGGGGTGGGAGGTATCTATCATAGTCCTCAAACGTCTTGACTGCATGATTCGTAAGCAGGGTATTCTGGCAAGAAAACAAATAGTGCAAGGGTGGCAATGAAAATAAACAGTGCAAGGGACGGCATGTAGACGTACTGTGATCATCTGGGTCTGCGTGGAACAAGTGTCGAAACAGACTGGTGTTCTTGTCCGCATTGCCGGTCCACATGGACCAGAGCTCGTCGCTCATGGGATCCTCGACAAACTTGTAGCTCTTGTCGTCGAAGATGTCGTTTTCGGGGTTCACACTCGGAGGCTGAGCGTTGATGTCGTCCTTCGCATCGATGTCCTGTGGCGGGAGGAGGCCCATGTGCTCTCGCCAGAGGAATCGCCTAAGGGTCGCCGCATGGTAGCCGGCCTCGTATAGCCTGCCGTCCATGGTGCTCGGGATCAGATTGGTGTCCTCCATGACGATGCTGAGTTCGCTATCGTGGTCGCCCAACTGGCTCCGGTCGTTGAGATTGCTCGATCCGCAGATCACGATGCGATCGTCGGCGATGAGCAGCTTGGCGTGGACGTACAGTTCTTCCTGGATCCAGTTTCGTATCTCAGATTCTGGGTCTTCGTGGTCGTCCCATGGCTCGTCCCGGAGGGATCCCTGGCCGCTCATGGCATGATGAGCCACCGTGGCGGCCGATGTTACCTTCTCGTCGGGCTTTGCCTTTTCAAATATCTCCTTGGCTTGAGTCGCATCCTTGGCCGCCTCTTGTTCCGCCACAGGCCTCTCCTCGGACTTCTTGTCTTTTTTTCTTCCCAGGTGGAACCTGCTGGTCTTGTCCTCGTCGCCAGAGCTATCATCCTCGAGTCCGTGCACTCCTTCGGCCATGATCTCCTCGGCTTCAGCTCGCTGGACCTGCTGGTAGCTGATACCTGTCTTCTTCTCAGCCTCGCAGATGGCGTGTGTCTTGTTCAAGCGATCGTAGGATCGGAGGTTGAAGAAAAAAATGTGCTTGGTCGGATCAACCCCCTGAGCCTTGACCTGCTCGAAAATCGAATGCTCGCCGCGACATATCGACTTGTACTGATAGTCCATGATGGCTCTGGTGCCGGATGCCGCGTTGTCCCGAAGGTCGCCAGCAAAGCCGGGGATGGCCGGGATGATGACAATGATGCGGAACTTGCGACCTTCCTTGCCCGCCCGGACTACAGCGTCCACCATGGCCTTGCCGATGGTGTTGTGAATGGGAGCCTGCTCTTCGCCCGTGGAAGTAATGAAGAATTGGTTCTCGATGTAGACGTAGTGCTGCGCATTGCGAATGACCTCGGCGTAGGCGTTCTGGATGGAATGGTCCTTCAGGATTCCACTGGACCAGTCGGCGCTCGAACGAACGATCTGAGCGCGGACCGTTCCCCGGTTGTCTAGATTCTTGGTGCTCAGCGGCGACAACGGATGCTTGATATATTCACCGACGGGGTGCTTGGGGCGCTGGACGCCAATCAGGTCCTCGTCGTCTCCGTCGCGGCCTTCCAGCACGATCCAGTCGAACCGCTCATCGCGCTTGTACTTGTCCCGCTTGATAAAGTTCCACCGCAGCACGAAGTGCTCGGCAATGTCGTAGACACAAGGCCCAATGACGGCCATGGCCACATCGTGCCACGGCATGCGGCCGTACTCGGCCTTGCTCAGCTCGTTCTGCTGCCAGTCCTGCACCTTCTGAAAGTCCATGATGCGGTTGTTGTTGAAGTCTTGCCCCGGCCAGATCTCCTCCGAGATGCCTTCAGGGTGCACGTCGGACAGCGGATGCTGCCGAGCATCCCATCGACCAAAGCAAAGATCCAAGCCGCCGATGAAGGCCATGGCATAGTCGATGACGAGGAACTTTTCGTGATGCGCCCAGTACATGGTCATGTCGGCGGCATTCTCGAAGACGTTGTGGTCCGGGTGTCTCATGAAGCTGATGTTGCCATGGCCGGGAGAGCCCTCGGGGCAGAGATCCCGCAGAGCGCGTTTGGTGTGGAGCGAGTTGCACGTCAAGGCGGCCTCGACTTCCTTGTAGACCATGACGTAGATCTTGACTCCCGCCTCCGCCTTTCGCTTGAGGATGTGGTCTAGTCGATACTCCTGCCTGTGGTAGGGCGGGCGTCTCATGAAGAGTTCTGGCGAGAGCCACCAGTCGGCGATGTAGATGGACTCGGTTGCCTGCTCCAGGGCTACCGACACGGCCCAGAAGTAGTCGACGCCGTCAACGTACCATTTGATGAGGTTGCCCTCCCGCTCCGGGAAGTACGACTCGAAGCGGTGCGACTGGCAGATCTTGGTCCTCTTTTCGTCACAGCGCTGCTCATGCTCCTCGTCATGGCGATGGTCCTTGTTGAACTAAGGGCGCAGCATGTTAGCTCGGCAGCCAGAGTGGACGGCGGAAAGAAGCTCACCAAGTTGCCCAGCTTGCCAATCTGGTGTCTGGGAGGCTGAAGCATCAGTACAGAGACGGTTCAATTCAAGGATACGGGCAGAACCGACTTTTTGTGGATGAGCTGCACCTTGGCGTCGTGGAGCCTCGTGTCGTTGAGCTTGTCTTTCAGGCCATCCATGAAGCCAGAGAAGCCGCCCTGGCTACCGCCGCCATCATCTTTTGCCCCGGACATGGCGATGCGGCGCAATGAACGGAGGCCGGGCAGGGAGGCGAGGGCAAGGATACGGCAGCTGCAGCGACAGGCAGGCGAGTCTCATTCGAAGACAGCGCAACGAGGCAGATGCGAGGCGGAGATGGTGGAGCAGTAGCGGTCAACAGACGAGCTCAGACGGTCTGGCAAGAGGGTGATGGAAGAGACGGAGTCGATTGAGGCTCGTGAAGGATCACGGGACACGGCGTCATAGGTGAAGGAAGAAAATCAAGGATGGGAGCCTTCGTACAAGTACTGTATGTACGAGTAATAACTTACTTTGTAAGCTTGTTCAAGCAAGGACGTGTAGGGAGCGGGGTGCTACAGTGGGTGCAGCCTGCCCAGCTGAGGGGATTCATCCACTGGAGCTGGAGCTCGTGCTACCTTATTTTCAGCTGCCAGTGACGCGACTCTTGCATCTGCCGATTGCTAGACGGGACGACTCGGACCAGATCTACCACTACGATCTGGCAAACTGCAAAGAGGGCCGAACTCGAGCAGTCTCGTGCTCCCAATTTTCTGGGCTGCCGCCTCCCAGCATCGGATGATCTGAGGTGCCCCCCGACACCCCAGAACAAGCTTGGAAGCTGGAGGGGAAGGTGCCCTGACTGACGTCACTCGGGTGCACGCCAACAGCCAACTCCAAACCGCAAGCCGCATCAGTAAAGGACAAACTTACCACCAGCCTCCATGAGGAAGATGTGCAGTGGCGGTCTTGGCTGTCAATGGCCGGCTTGGGCGATTGGGTTTGCCGCCAGCATCTCAGACGCCCGGTCCGCGACGTGAACGCGCATCCGCAGCACGTGGCCGCTGCACAAAGAACAAGGCATGCCAGTTCTATTATTAAAGATTTCATTGTCCATTTCTCCAGATCTTGGTCACATGATCAGCCGCCGTGCGACTCAACTTCTCTGAGGGAGCCCCTGATATCGCTGAGATGTGCAGTCAAGGGGGCAGTGAAGCGGGTATGTAGGTACTAAAGTACTTCTCAACCAGCGTCAACTCCTTTGTTGGACCAACCGCCCCGCCCCGCTCCGGACCGTCTCCCCTTTCCCCACTACATCGCCTCGCCAGCCCGGCTTGCCTGACCGCCACGAGCTCGCCGTCAACGTGGCTCCTCTTTGCTTCTCCTGCACCAATTCGCCCTCCCCCTACCAGTTGCTCCTCTATATCACCTCTCGGCCATCATGTCTGCTCTCCAGATCCCCGCCGGCGGCACCATCGTGCAGACCTTCCGGCAGTCCTTTGTCGACGTGCCCGTCGACGCTGACAAGGGGAATGCCGTGGCCACGACCGAGTTCCTCGACGCGGCCGAGTCCCTGACGACCATCTTTGGTTAGCACGCTGCCCGGTGTGGCCCTGTCCTCGTCGTTGTGTGCAAGCTCTAACTGCGTGTCCTCGTGTAGATGCGATCGGCTCTGTGGCCTTTTCCCCCGTCAAGTCCGACATGCTGGGCAACGTCAAGGTTCGTCGTCTGGCGCGGCGCGGTGCCGCCGATCGGCCGTGTGTATGAAAGTATAACAGGTGCTGATTTGCCCGCCTTGCAGAAACTCCGCGACCGCCAGCTCGCCGCCCCCGCCGAGTCGGAGAACATCCAGGACCTCTGCCGAAACGAGCTCAAGACCAAGAAGCACACGGCCACCGAGGGCCTGTTGTGGCTGGTTCGGTGCGTGCCGGCAGACGCCTGCTCCCCCTCCGCCGACCACAGCTGACATGCCGTAAACAGAGGCCTCGACTTCACCTGCATCGCCCTTAGCCAGAACGTGGCCAATGTCTCCGAGGAGCTCGCCGACTCGTTCCGCGGCGCCTACGGCCAGACGCTCAAGCCCCACCACAGCTTCCTCGTCAAGCCCGTCTTCAGTGCCGCCATGAGCGCCTGCCCCTACCGCAAGGATTTTTACGCCAAGCTCGGATCGGACGCGGAAAAGGTCAGGGCTGAGCTGACGGTGTACCTCCGCGCCCTGGAGAAGATTGTCGCCATCCTCAAGGGTTTCCTCGACACCAAGGACGCCAAGTGGTAATTGCATGTTGGGCCGCAGTATACTGTGCGGGGTGTTCGATATTCATGTGTGGGAAAGCTACGGATAGATCAAGTTGGAACAAAAGGGCATCGCCTCATGAGCTATGAATTTGCCAGATACACTCGTCGTCACATCTCATGCAATATCAAAAGAGAAACAGCAGCAAATGTCAATGCTCCCACTGCACCTTTGCGTGCCACGTGTCCTTTGTATTGCTTGTCGTTGCTTGTCGGTCCCGTCGCGCTATCATTGCTTCAACCGACCCTCGACGCAGCCTCCCGGCACGCCCGGCACCCGCCATACCTTGACGAGCTCGAGACCGGCCGCGTCGAGCATCTTGGCAAAGCCCTGCTCGGTGCGCTCCTTGCCGCCCATGGTCATGACGGCGAGGTCCAAGACGGCGGCGGGGAAGTCGGCCTCGTTGACCCGCGAGGGGATCACCATCTCGCAGATAAGCACCCGCGAGTCGGGCGCCATGGCGGCGGCCAGGCGGGTGAGGATCTGCACGCCCACGGCGTCGGCGTAGTCGTGCAGGATCATGCGCATGAAGTAGGCCTTGGCGCCTTGGGGAACACGATCAGCTCGGGGGAGGAAGGGAACGATGCTTCTCCGGCGACTGACCTTTGACGGGCTGCTCCGTCATGAAATCATGCTCGAGGCGCTGGACGTCGTCGGGCAGGATGCCGCTCGTCCTGGACAGCTGGATGACCTCGGGCCGGTCCTCGAGGACGCAGGTGGCAGGGGCCAGGGCAAGTTCGTGGGCGTCGAGGATCTTCTTCAGCACCGCGCCGTGACCGCCGCCGACGTCGACGAGCTGGACGCGCTTCTCCGCCGCCTGCTCGGGCGTGTTTCGCAGGGAGTCGAAGTCGAAGTGGCCGACGACGGGGATGGCCAGGTCGATGCCCGCCATGCCCGTCTGGAAGGTCTGGAAGCGCTCCGGGTCCTGGCTCATTATGGCCCAGACGGGCGTGCCCTCTTGCTTGTGGTAGAAGGTGTAGGGGTTATGGAGGGGGTCGTCGGGCTCCCTGGCATGCTGCAGCTGGCCCTTTTCGGCGAGGTAGTCGTCAAAATTGTGCATCTTCTTGAACCACTCGTCGTACCTGCGCGGGATGGTGAGTGGCCGGGCTTGAGAGCATCCATCGGCGGTTGGCCGAGGGGGACTTACATGGCTAGGAAGAGATGACCCGGACCCGGCTCATCCAGGAGATAGGCCCGCGAGAACTTGGTATGCATGTAGTCCCCTCCATCCTGGCGCGTCTGGTCGAGAAAGCCGGATGCAACTGTGCGCCAACAAGACCGTCAGCGTCGTTGCCTTGACGGAACAACTTACACGTCTGCGGCACCCATGCAAGGCACGGTCGCTGTACTCGTAGGTGGCTCCCGGGTGAGACAGGCACCGTGTGACGCACGTACCGAGAACTCGGGTCATCCGCTCTGCGGGTTCCGCTGTTAATGCAGCCCCGACACGACCAAGGACCAACAGCGCGCGCTGACGGGAGCTCCCACATACCTAAAAGGGAATCCTGAACGCCCGTCGCGTTGGATAGGTCCTCGAGGGAGATGGATCCTTCCCGTGGAATGGCGTCCAGCACCTTGAGCTTGATGAAGGTGCGGATGGCGATGAGTTCGGCAATCTATGCGCGTCGGCACAGCGTCAATTAGCATCGTACCCGTCTCGTCTCTCTACATGGTCATCTGCTGTGGCGAGACAACCGCGTACGCAGGGGCGAGGCAAGGCAATGCACGGCAAGCCGGTGACTACTGAGAGCGGCAGCGTACATTGAGGCCATGGTAGTTGGGCATCATGTCCGGCGACACGACGGAGCGGATCAGGCTCTTTGCGCGTGCGATGACCTCGACGCGCGAGGCATATCCGGCGAGGTCGGGGGCGTCCGAGTACGACCTGGCGGCCGCGGCCAGGTCTTCGAGGGCCTCGTCAACCTGGCGCTTGGTCGGGAGGGTCGCCGCCATGTGGGAAGAGGCTCGCAGTTGGCACCGGACAAATGAGGACGAGGCCGATTGCGAGGGTGACGAGGATGCGTTGCTGGGAGGGACGAGAACGACGACCTGCAGGTTCAGGACCCTGACCGACGTTCTGCGCCGCAGGCCGAGCGAGGCACATGGCCATTCATTCAGCCAGCATCCGAGGAGTGGGTCACGACTCGTCCATGATCATCATCCCGTCACCGCAGCGGACGCCGAGATGTATTGACCGCGGCGTAACCCATATTCGAACCTCGCAGTCCACGGCCTCTGGGCCGACGACGACGAGCATGACAGGCCACGTCGCAGCGCATGCCGGGCGTCCTTGGGCAGTCGGCTCGTATGTTTGACCACATGTGGGCAGAGGCAAGGATTCGCAGCCGGCCTGTGGTCTCTTTGCTGCAGAGCCTGCAGAGCCCGCAGCGGCGCAGCGGCACAGCGGCGCATACTTCCATAATGAGTAGCGCCTCGGGCTCATCGACCTCGAACCTGATATGCGGCAGCCAGAGCAGGCAGCGTCTGTCCTCGTCTATCCTCGGCACACGACGGATAGGAGCGTGCTGGCTGGCCACAATAGAGGTGCTGGCTGGCCACGATAGAGGTGCAGCATCGAAACGTCAACAGGAGGGGAGGGGCCTGGAGGGGCCTGGAGGGGCTTGGAGCACGGAGGGGAAGGCCGGGACGGGACGAGAAGCCAAGTCGCAACGGCCCCGCCATGCAGCTCATCACCCCCCCCCCCTCTGCCCCCTTGGTCGTAGCCGCATCAGCGAGTCGAAGCCAGCCTCTACCACGCCGCAATGCTACGACCGATGCTCGCAGCGGCGACGACGCGGCGGCTCTGCGCCGCTGCGCCGCTGCGCTCGCCTCAAATCTCTCACAGCGGCAGTCTGCCCACGCGGCCGTGAACCGTCCGTCAAACACCACACACTACTGGATCGCCTCCTTCACCGTCGCATCATCACAAGGAACATCGCCATTCGGCCAGCCATGGCCAGCCAACAGCGCGAGCCGCCATCGCCGCCGCCGGCAGACCACGTCGCGCAGCAGTCGCAGGCCGGACGAGAGGAGGGCGCCGGCGAGGACGACCCCCTTGACGAGGCGGCGAGCGGCACCGCGCCCTCGACGCGGATCGAGCCCGACTCCTCGACCGACGACGAGGGCTACGCCGAGTCGACGTCCACCAGCTACGTGACGTCGCTGGCCTCGGACATCCGCCGGGGCGTCGAGGAGAACGGGCGGGTCTACGCCGCCTACGGCATCCACAAGCCGTGGATGCCCGTCGACGAGCTCGAGGTACGTCGAGATATCCGGCCGCCAACCCTACCGGTGCACACCACTAACAGCCACCAACACCAGATGGACCGCAACGACCTGCAGCACTGCAAGTTCACCCTCCTCCTGGACGACCGGCTCTTCATCGCGCCCATCGGCGACAACCCGCAGCGGATCCTCGACCTCGGCACCGGCTCGGGCATCTGGGCCATCGACGTGGCCGACCAGTTCCCCTCGGCGCACGTCATCGGCGTCGACACCGCCCCCGTCCAGCCCACCGTGCTGCCGCCGAACCTCGTCTTCGAGGTCGACGACGTCGAGCACGACTGGCTCTGGGCCGAGGCGAGCTTCGACCTCATCCACGGCCGCGAGCTCATCATGGCCGTCCGCGACTGGCCGCGCCTCGTGCGCCAGGCCCTCGACCACCTCCGCCCCGGCGGCTACCTCCAGCTCGCGGGCTCCTACCCGGACTTCCAGTCCGACGACGGCACCCTGCCCGCCGGCTCCGCCTACGCCGAGATGGGCAGCATCTTCTTCGACATGTCGGAGCGCATCGGCGCCTCGGGCCGCGAGGTGCTCCGCTGGAAGCACTACCTCCGCCAGGCCGGCTTCGACGATGTCCACGAGCGCATCTTCAAGATCCCCACCAACCCCTGGCCGCGCGACCCGCGCCTCAAGAAGATCGGCGTCTTTGAGCTGAGCCACTTCCGCGACAACATCGCCAACATCTTTGCCCGCGGGTACGAGCAGATCCTGCAGGGCGACCCGGCCTACTTCGAGGTGCTGCTGGCCCGCGCGCGCAAGGAGGTGCTGGACCGTCGCATGCACAGCTGGGTGCCATAGTGAGTTCCCCTCGCGGCGTCATGGCCGGGCCCCTACCAGGAGAGTCGGGGCGGGACAACTTGATGGATTCCTGCTAACACGTTCGCAGCTACGTCGTCTACGGGAGACGGCCAGACAACTACAAGCCGACGGCTTGAGGGCCGTGTGGATCCCACGACGGGACGGAAACCCCAAGGCTGGCGGTGTTTTATGCGCAGGGATCCGGTTGGCGTTTAGTAGAGACTGAGCCAGGCGTCGCATGACACGACGGCCAGGCCGATGCTCGAGGCATTGACGTCGGGATGTGAGCTCCTGAACATACGAGGGCGACCGGGACGGCAACATTTCCAGCGTTGCGATTAGCACATAGAAGCGCATGTGATGACCCCCAGTTATCGGGATGACCGCTCAAATTGAGGCTTCAGCGTAGGGATCAAGACGTGAATAGTGGAGGCTCAACACCCTCAAGCATATCTTAAGTGGTGGCTGCTTTGTTCAGATCATACGATCCTGAGACGGGGGGGCTCATCATGTTCATCTCAAAGTTCTCATCATAGAATCCGCCCGTAGCAACGATGCTCTCGAGCACCAGAAGAACGAAGCCAGACCCCGCTACTTTGGCCCAGACACGAGGAAGCGCCAGCTTCCTGCCTGATGGATTGTGAACTGCCGTTTACTCTATGTGTCTGATTATTTGTATTGAACATTGAAATCTATCAGCCGTGCCTGCGAACAACGCAACAACGCAACGATGATGATTGTGATGGACCCTTCTCCCAACTCCAACATCGCCGGCAATGAACCATCGCTCATCGTCTTCGTCTTTATTCTCGCAGGCATCGTAGGAAATGCACACTCATTTCTGACTCATGTTCAAACAAACAGAAGCGAGGTACCAATCGTCAGCTGTCCTGCTGGCTCGCCTCATTGCGGCCTCGCGCTCCTTGACCTAAAGGACAGGTGCGCTGGACGTCGAATCCGCGATCTCTTACTCGTCCTCGAGCTCACCGACTCCCTGTCCGTCTCGCACTCCCGGCCGAGCCAACGGGCCATGGCCTGGGTCGCCTCGCCGTACTCAACGTTGACGCTCTCCTTGGGAGCTATGAGAGGAGGCTTGTCCCACGCGTGCGCCTCGCCATCCACAACACGCACGGAGAAGGGTCTATCGTGAAACTGCAGTCTCTCGGCGAAGCGCACGCCCTCGGCGAGCAGCATGTCGTATTCGCATAGGCAAAGGTGGACCGGCGGCAGCTCCTTGAGAAGTTCGTCTGGCATGAGACCGGGGGACAGCCTCGGGTCCGTACGCCGCTCCCGGGGAACGGGCGGGTAGCAATACGAGGCGTCGATGAGGTCCGTCATGCCCGAGGACAAGGTGAGCTCCGGCCGCGTGCACGTCTGACGCTTCTCGGGTCGCGAGATGGTGATGTCCAGGGTGGGGTAGAACAGGGCGAGGCCGACTATCCCGGGCGGTGTCTCAGGCAGCTTGTAGTCCCAGCGGGAAGGGTCTTTCAGGACGGCCCAGCTCGAGAGAGCGAGCGTTGCACCGGCGGAGAAGCCCGTGAGAATCATGCGGTCCCTGTCGATGCCAAACTCGGCGGCACGTGCGGCGATCTGGAAGATGGCGTCGACGCAGTCCTCGATGGGAACGGGGAAGGGATAGCTCGGGGCCAGGCGGTAGTTGACGGTGAAGACGACGGCATCAAGATCGCCCATGACGGCGCCAGCCCAACGGGCGTCGTCGGTGCCCTGACCGAGGATCCATCCGCCGCCGTGCAGGTTGATGACGGCAGCTCGAGGCCCGACGGATATCCTAGGCGGCACCCACACCTCAACCTTGATCTTCTGGCGTCCCTTGCACTCTGACAGGGTGGAATCCAGCCAGATGTCACGCGACGGCGACGGGGCCGCGGGGTCGGAGCGGTTGGCGATGCTGTAGCCGAAGCTTGCGGCATAGCGGACTGCCGAGGCGCGGGCGTTGAGATACCATCGTGAGCTGGCCTCGAGAGGGTTCACGTAGTCGTCCGTCTCGGCCGCCCCGGCTGAGAGGGGGCCTGCGGCAGTGATGGCCTTGGTCAGGGCGGCGCTCGTAGCAGCGGCTACGGCCGAACCGGCCGCGGCGGTCGGCTGCAGTTGCTCCATGCGATGGCCGGAGTGTCTCTCGTCGTGCTCCCTCGGCGCCGCAACCAGCGCAGGGAGGAGGCGGGGATTGGTCGGCCCCGGGCCGGGATGAACACGCGGACGGACAGACAACGGAGGCCGAGCCAAGCAGGGGCTCTCTGCCCTGTGGGGAGCAATCCGTACGTATGTACGAGTACGAGCTGGCGACGGGCCAGATGGGGCAACACTCGAAGTACAAGAGCGCAGACGCCCTATCCTCCGGACTCTTGACTCTCGCCAACACGTTTGACGCTTCTAAAAGAGTCAGCGGACTCTGGCCAACACGCCTAGCGCTTCGAAAGAGTCAGCCGGACTATGGCCAACCAGTGACGCACAGAGGACGAGTCCAGGGGAAGCTTCGTGTCGCGCCGTGGCCGGGAGCGGCGGAGGGTGGAGCCAGTCAGGTGGACGGGATTCTGAAAAGGCCGTGGAGCGCGCGGGACGGTGCTGGGTAGGTGTGCAAATGTGGAGGGCAATAAGGTCAGCGGAAGAAGAGGGTGGTGGTGCAGTGGTGCAGTGGTGCAGTGGTGATGAGGCTGGATGGCAAGGTGCTGGGTGCTGGGGTAAGCGCTCGAGGTAGCCCCAGGCCGGCAGGACCGGACAGATAGGTGACAGCCACGGCCGCCGCTTCCGATTGCGCTCGATGCGTGACGTCATGGTGGGGCCGCGGCACCGGGGCCTCGGGGTTTACGTAGCACGCAGAAGGAGAGCCTTCGGCACTTTGCGGTCGCTCGAGGCGGTCCTGCCCTGCTCTCCTTGGTTGCTTTTCTAGCGCCAGGCTTACCTAAAGCGCGTATGCCACTCCCGCCGTGCTTGGAAATCGGAATCCAGGGCACCTTTCCTTAAGCTTTCCGTCTGGCTTGCGCCGCCGATGGAGATCGGGGGTAGGCGGACTTTGTGTGGATGGACCGAAACTCGTCGTCGATTTAGAGCGTGGCCGCCAGCAGCTCTGAGTTTGTAATCATGGGCATTGCCGCCAGCGGCGAGGTATGTATGTAGCATGTAGCAACGGCGGAGCGTCGTCCCCGCCGGCGCCCTATCGCGTGCCGGGGCCAGCTTCGTCGTGCGCGATTCCAGGGCGCCAGCGGAACCCACGGACAGGCCGGCCGGACTCGACGGCACAGGACCCTGGATTATCCTGCTTCTGGGCAATTCTATGCATGTAGTCCGGTCGAGGATAAATCATAAGAGGCGCAGCCCCCCCGACCCTTCCCTGTTCCGTGGTTCTTTGACCACTTAGACGTCTGATATCCGCCACCTCGTCCTACATCACCTACCTGTCTAAGACAGCTCCCACCTCACCGGAGCCGGGCATCAGCCATCACAACGGCCATCGATAGCTCGACCAGAGCAGCGGACGGTCGGTGCCGCTGCAGTTGACCAGCCGCCGACAAGAACATCATTTACAATTCATCATCATCACCATCATCACCATCATCCAGACTGTTACACCGCAGCCACGGCGCTGGCTGCTCCACACGCACGCCCAGACCCGCCGAGAGAACCCGGCAGCGAGCCGGCCGCACCGCGTCATCGACCAGACGGAAGACGACGACGCCATGCAGGCCACCGCCGCGATAATGGCTTCAGCATTTGGCCTGCCCCACCGATCCCGCTCCCGGGCCAGGGAAGGCAGCCCTGCAGGCTCGGATACAGGCACGAGCGCAGATACAGGCACGGGCTCGGATAGAGGCACAGGCACAGGCACAGGCACCGCCGGCAGCGACGTCACCGCGCCGTCCTCCTCCTCGCCCTCGTCGACGCCTGCGACGCCCGCCCACCGCAGCGCCTTCGTCAGCAGCACGCTCGCCAGGATGAACGACAGCGGCGTCGAGCTCGCCAAGGGCTCGGCCCGCTCCAGCATGGACCGCTCCACGGCGTCGCAGGACAGCGGCCGCACCAGCATGAGCGCCGACTGGCCGACGCACCCCTACGAGCTCAACACCATCCCCCAGCTCGACAAGCTGCCCCTGGGCACCGAGGTCAACTTCCGCGCCCGCATCTCGACGCAGCGCCAGCTCTCCCGCGCCCTCGACTTCCTGCTCTTCCGCGACCAGACGCACTCGGTCCAGGGCGTCCTCGCGCGCGACCACATGGACATGGTCAAGTGGGTGCAGAAGATCCCCCCCGAGTCCCTCGTCCAGGTCAACGGCGTGCTCAAGGCGCCCCCGGAGCCCATCCGCTCCGCCACCCAGGCCGGCGTCGAGGTCCAGGTCGAGTCCATCCACCTCGTGGCCGCCGCCCACAACGCCCCCTTCACCACCTACAAGCCGCCCGAGTCGCTGCGGAACCGCATGTCGTCGCGCATCCTCGACCTGCGCCACCCCTCCAACCAGGCCCTCTTCCGCATCCGCGCCCTCGTCGCCCGCAAGTTCCGCGAGACCCTCGACGCCCAGGCCTTTGTCGAGATCAACACCCCCAAGCTGCAGCCCGCCGCCACCGAGAGCGGCGCCGCCGTCTTCAAGGTCAACTACTTTGGCCGCAACGCCTTCCTGGCCCAGAGCCCCCAGCTGGCCAAGCAGATGTCCGTCTCGGCCGACTTTGGCCGCGTCTTCGAGATCGGCCCCGTCTTCCGCGCCGAGAACTCAAACACCCACCGCCACCTGACCGAGTACACGGGCCTCGACGTCGAGATGGCCATCGAGCACGACTACCACGAGGTCATCGACGTCATCGACGACTTCCTCAAGGCCGTCTTCAAGGCCGTCTACGCCATGCCCGAGGTCGCCGAGGTCCAGAAGCGGTGGCCCAGCGGCGAGTTCAAGTACCTCGACGAGACGCTCATCCTCGACTTCAGGGAGGGCATCAGGATGCTCCGCGACGACGGCCGCGACGTCGAGGAGGAGGACCTCTCCACCCCCGACGAGATGCGCCTGGGCCAGCTGGTGAGGGAAAAGTACGGCACCGACTACTACGTGCTGGACAGGTTCCCGGCCAACGCCCGCCCCTTTTACACACACAAGGACCCCGAGGACCCCCGGTGGACGCGCTCGTTTGACATCTTCATCCGCGGCCAGGAGATCTGCTCGGGCGGCCAGCGCATCCACGACCCGGAGGAGCTGCGCGCCAACATGCGCGACGCCGGCATGTCGGAGGAGGGCATGGAGGACTACATGGCGGCCTTTGACCTCGGCGCGCCCCCGCACGCCGGCGCCGGGCTCGGCCTGGAGCGCATCGTCGCCTGGATGCTCGAGCTCGGCGACGTCCGATACGCCTCCCTGTTCCACCGCGACCCGCGGTCGCTGCCGGAGCGCGCCCCCGGACTGACCCACCCCGAGGCCGACACGACCAAGCCGCACCCGGCGGGCGACCTGCCCCCGATCGAGAAGCTGATCGCCAACTACGGCGACGCGTCCAACACGTCCTGGCTCGACGACCGCTTCGACATCTGGCGCCACCCCAGCGGCGCCGCCGTGGGCTACGTCAAGCAGGACAAGTTCGCCATGATCACGGGCGACCCCCTGTGCGACAGGACGCAGTACAAGGAGGTGGCGTCGGCGTTTGTCAAGTTCGTCCTCTCGGAGCTCCGGCTCGTGCCCGTGTGGATGCTCGTCTCGTACGAGGTGCAGAAGATCCTCGCCCAGCAGATGGGCTGGCGCACGCTCTCGTGCACCGAGGAGCAGCGCGTCGACGCCAACAAGCACCACAACACCAACGGCGGCGGGCCCAAGGCCCGCCGCGTCGAGCGTGAGGGCGTCAAGATCCACGAGGTCAAGCCCGACGCCGACTTCATGCGCCGCGCCGACCCGGCCATCGAGAGCTGGAAGGCGAGCCGCAAGGGGAAGCAGATCCACATGACCGAGGTGCGGCCCTGGGTCGACACGGAGCACCGCCGCTACTTCGCCGCCGAGAAGGACGGCCGCGTCCTCGCCCTCGTCGTGCTGGCCAAGCTGTCGCCCAAGCACGGCTGGCAGGTCAAGTGGGCGCTCGACTTCCCGGGCTCCGTCAACGGCGCCATCGAGGTGCTCATCGAGTACACGCTGTCGAGCGTCACCGGCCAGGTGACGTTTGGCGTCGGCGTGTCGGAGAAGCTGACGCCCGGCGAGCACCTGCACGGCATCCGCGCCCGCTTCCTGGCCACGACGTACAGCTCCATCGTCGACAGCCTCGGCCTGCGCCGCAAGGCCGGCTTCCGGAGCAAGTTCGGCGCCCTCGGCGAGGAGGTCTACATCTGCTACCCCAAGCACGGCGTCGGCCTGCGCGACCTGAACCAGATCATCAAGTTCTTCCAGGACTAGGGGCAGCGGATCCCGGATCCCGGATCCCGTCGGTTGGGTTTTCAGTTTTCTCATTCTCAAAATCTTGTTTCCTTGTGGGGGGCTTTTTTCGCGTTTGCACGAGATACCAGGGACGGACGGACGGACTAGCATCAGGATTTCCCTAGCGAGCCTACGAAGTACTAGCAAGCAAGCATCGGCGCGGTGGATACACGCAGTTACGCGCACGTATGATGACGACGGGGACGATAAACGAACGCCCTGGCCGGGAATGATTTCTGTCGGTTGCATGGTTCCTTAGATACCTCTCTCTACATACAGGAATTGGTGCCGGAGTCGAATTATGATTTATTTCACAGACACACCTTTGACTTGCAAGTGCCTGCTGCGTGGTGGCCTTGTCGTGGGGTTGATGGTGGCGCATCTCCCGTAACTGACGACGGGCCGACGGCTTTCGTGCCTTGGCGCGACGACGCCACCGCGGCGCCACGTGAAAAGGGCCATTGGCCACGTGGAAAGGAGCTTTGATTGACGTCAACAGCTCGCATATCAAATGTACCAAGCGCAGTTCCAGGGACCGCGTGCGAAACAGGAAAAAAGGGCCAGACGTCATTCTACTAAATAGAGAATTCGAACTTTCGAGGCATTTCAGTCATCAAGGTCCATCTACGAAGTACACGCCCCGTCCTTTTCCGCCACCGGAGCATCCAGTCCGGTGCGACCCAAGCACTCACGTCATCCTCAAATCAAGCCCGACGACCCATCCGGCTACACGACACCAAGCTGCAATTTTCCTTTAGCCAAGACCAAGTTGCAATTTTCCTTCAGTCAAGTCCAAGTTGCATTTCCTTCTGTAAAGACCAAGCTGCAATTCCTTCAGTCAAAAACGTCGGTGACGTAGCGCTCGTTGCGGTGCTTCTCGAACCACGCCGTCGCCTCCTCATCGCCCACGTCCTTGTCGTGCTTCGCGCTACCGCTCTCCTTGACCATCTCGACGCAGACGGCCTCGACGGCCTTGCCGACGTCGCGGCTGCCGCACACGTAGATCTTGGCCCCGCGGTCCCACATCTTGTAGACGTCCTGCCGGTCGTGAGACAGCCGGTGCTGCACGTACTTGCAGCCAAACGACTTGTCGGTGGCCCGCGAGTACGCCCGGCGCACCTCGACAGCCCCGAGCTCCTCCCACCGCGCGAGCTCTTCGGCGTACAGGTCGTCCTGGTCCGGCGACCGGCAGCCGAAGAAGAGCAGCGCGGGGGCGATCTTGCGGCCCGCGCCGATCATGGCAGCCCGCTCCTGTATGAAGCCACGGAATGGCGCCATGCCGGACCCGGCCGCGACACAGATCAATGGCGTGTTCTCGGCGTCGCTCGGTAGGTGGAACGACTGGGACGGCCGCACGGCGACGTGGAGCCGTTCACCGGGGCCGAGGCTGGACAGGAAGCTGGACGCGACGCCGACATATGGGCCCTGGCCGGACAAGGCCGGCTGCTCGAGGACCGAGTATGTGAGCGTCAGCTTGCTTGGGTCGGCAAGTGGGGAGGAGGAGATGGAGCTGTACAGCAAGCGCATCGGTCAGTCACAATCGCTTCTCTTCCGCCTATCCGTCTCTTGTTCTTGGAAAGCTTACTATTGGCGAACACGCATGGGCGGCAGCATGGCCAGGTATGAGCTGAACGGCAGGGCCACGGACGGGAACTGCTCAAGGAGATCCAGGATCGACCTCCGCTTGATGGTAACCTTGTCGTGGTAGTCTTCGCCGGCCAACTGCTGAAGCTGCTTGACGACAGCCTCGTCTTGCGTTGCATCGGCCAGTGCTTGGACATTCTGCGCCCCAAGTCAGTCACCGACACTCAATTTACCCCTTTCTGGAAGCCCGGTCATGTAGATTCTGTACTTACCCTCTTAGTAGCCGGTTGGCTCAGCTCCACGTAAGCGCTGAGAACATCTGCTGCGGAGATGGCCGTGTCGGTGGGCAAAGTGGTCGGTCGATCCGAGGTAATCTTCAGCGTGGCGTCCCAGGACAGGCTGAACCGTCGGAACACGCGAGCCACCGTTTGCTTGGGGTTGAAGGGCAGAACGGCCAGGTAGTCGCCGGCTCTGTACGTCATACCTGTGGGCAGCTGGATCTCGACGTGCTTCTTGACGGAGCCAGCCTCTGTCAGTGTCCTGGCTGCAACGACCTGGGCCTCTTCCACATCCTGTCGTAGGGTTGTCTTGCGCGGAAGCGAAACCTCGACAGTGATGCCATCATTGCCGCTGTCGCCGCTGTCTTCTGCGCCGTACATCTCTTGAAGGGCCGGCCAGAGAGACTCGTCCTCCCACGTCTCAAAGTCGCTGAACATGTCGCGCTCCGCGGCGTCAGTCGTGGCCAGTGGCACGATGCGTTTGCCGCCGAGCTCGTGCAGCTTCGAGTCAACAAGCTTGGGGATTCGGTGAAAGGTCTGAACCCAGTCGTGGTGGCCACAGCCAAAGACGGCATACGTCACGTCTTCCATCTCCTTGCCCTTGAGGCTCTCCATCCAGGCCACAAACAGGGCAGCGTTTGATGGGGGCTGGCCTTCGTATGAGGCCGTGACGATGACCACGGGGCGATCCTTGGGGATATTTTGGTTGGCGGCATCAAGGGGCGCCACAGTGGTAGCCCTGAAGCCGTGGCGGGACGCATCGGCGGCCACCCTCTGGGCCAATGCTTCGCAGGTGCCGCTGTTGGAGCCGTAGAAGATCGCCAGAGGCTTCCCCGGGGTGTTGGATGTGTGCGCCGATGACTTCCTAGACATTTCGTGAAGGTGCTCCCCGGTGCCCTTGCCAGCAAGCTGGTGCTCAAGCTCCGTGGGGGTCATGCCGTGTCTCAGGCTGGCTCTCATGAAGAAGTCCTTGGGCTTGATGGTCAGGGTCTCCTGTATCTCGAGGTTATAGTTGGGGTCGTCGAGGCTGAAGTTGAAGTTCTGGAAGAGCATGGCGATGGCGATGACGGCCTCCTGCCAGGCGAACGGTCGGCCGATGCAGCCCCGCTTGCCATTGCCAAAGGGCTTCCAACAGTTGGGGAACTCCTTGTTCAGGCGCGCAAAGTTGTCCTCTAGCATGCGCTCGGGATTGAAATCGTGGGCATCTTCGCCATAGACGACGGGGTCGAGGTGGGCTCTGGCGAGAAGGGCCGTGACGGGCTCACCCTTGCGCACGAGGTACTTTCCGGCGAGGAGAGTATCCTCGTAGGGCTCGACGGTGAAGCCGGGGATCGTCGAGCTGATCCGCAGCGCCTCTCTGAGAACCTGTGGAACGGGGGGTCAGCCCTGAAGCAATCGAGTCAGGTCATGGTCGCTCGCATCCTCGACTTACAGCGGCGATGTATGGAAGCTTGGTGACGTGGTCCACCGTGATCTTACTGCGGCCAATGACCTGATCCACCTCCTGCTGAACCTTTTGGTAGGCGCTGGGGTTCTTGAGGAGATAGTAGAACGTGAATGACAGCATGCCCGAAGTCGTCTCGTGGCCGGCAATGAGGAAGGTGATTAGCTGGTCAGTGATGTTGGAATCGCTCAGCTTCTCGCCAGTGGTTGGGTCGACGCCGTTGAGCATGGCAGACAGCAGGTCCTTGCGGTCGGTGGGGTTCTTCTTGCGCGCTTCGACAACCTCGTCGGCGGTTTTCCTCATGGTGGCAATGTCGTCGTAGAACTTTTCGTTGGCAGCCCGGTAGAGGAAGTTGGGGGCGAACGAGGGTCTCTTGTTGCGCCTGCTGCTCTCCGAGAGGAAGTCGCCCATGGCCTTGATGAAGGGGTGCATTTCCTCGTGGTAGTACGAGTTGAAACGGAAGTCCATGGCGCATAGCGCCAGGGTGTCAAGAGCCATGCGGGTGAAGTCGTCCGAGACACTGATGGGGGCCTGGGCGCCGTGGCGGGCAAGCTTCATGGCGAGCTGGCTGGCAATGTCGTGCATCTCGTCAAACATGCCGCGGATGGAAAGAGGTCCAAAGGCGGGGATGAGCACGCGATGGGCCTTGCCCCAGTTTGGCTCATCGTCGTGCGCCTACACGACGGTCAGCATCGAGCCCGTTGAGGGTCAACTGCAGGGAGCGTCGACTAACAGTGAACAGGCCATCGTGGACACCTTCGCGGACGACCTATCGTCGAGTAAGCCGGATTGTCCTGAAGCAAGCGTCCAACCTTTGCTCTGGCCATTGCTCACCCTCAGAACGGATGCCAACGACTTGTGGAATCGCTTCTCGTCACAAATCTCGTTGACGAGCTCGTTGGTGGTAACAAAGACCACCGGCCGGGTCCCGAGGTGGAGTCTGAAGATGGAGCCTGGTAATCTATGTTTAGGCCGGGTTCACGGCAAGTCACATTTCCGTGTAAACGGGCTGCGTACCGTACGTGTCTGCGAGTCGAAGAATGTCTTTGAGCGGGCTGGTGGTAAACTCTGCAAGGTTGCCGAGCAGGGGCAGGCCCGGGGGCTCTGGAATGGGGACGGCTTCAGCCATCGCCGCCGTCTAGGTATGCAACGCTGGCCTGGCTGGTTGTCCGGTTAGCCGAGCCCGTGAGGGCAGTCAGATTGCAACAGGTTGGGCTTTGCTCAGGCTGAAATGGTGTTGAGGGGTTCAAGCTTGCTAGGCAGGAGCCATCTCAAGATGTGTGTGGGGTTGTCGGACGACGTAGAAGATGACGTCTGGAAGAGGAGGGGGGGGGGGGGGG
>JALHBX010000030.1:0-41449 GCA_024340025.1 Tolypocladium tundrense
CCCCCCCCGGAACCCACAGCTTGGATCTCCAGCTCTCATCTCATCCCATCCAACCCCACGACTTACACCACGTTGATACCCCATCTCGACGTCGTCTCTCTCACCGCTCCTTTTCGTCCTTGATACCGACGCCGAAACCACCACTCTTCTCACAATGGCTCCCTCCGCTATCACCCCCGAGACCTCCCCCGAGCGTCAGATCTTCGCCAAGAAGGCTGCCATCCATAACCGCTCCCACAGCAGCTCCGTCTCTTCTGTCGCCTCCATCAGGCTCAACGACGGCAACTCCATCCCCCAGGTCGCCCTCGGCGTCTACAAGGCCCCCAACGGCCAGGAGACCGAGGACGCCGTCACCGCCGCCCTGGATGCCGGCTACCGTCACATCGACTCGGCGGCCCGGTATGCCAACGAGGAGGCTTGCGGCCGTGCCATCCGCCGCTGGCTCGACAAGACCGGCACCCGCCGCGAGGACGTTTTCATCTGCTCCAAGCTGTGGGATGCCGACCACGGCTACGAGGCCACCTTCAAGGCTCTCTGCTCCTCCCTGGACAAGTTCGGCCTCGACTACCTCGACCTGTACCTGATCCACTCTCCCGCCGAGGACGAGGGGAAGCGCCTGGAGAGCTGGCGCGCCCTCGAGACGGCCCAGAAGCTCGGCAAGGTCAAGTCGATTGGCGTCTCCAACTTTGGCGCCGCCCACATCGAGAACCTGCTCGAGAACGCCACCGTCGTGCCCGCCGTCAACCAGGTCGAGGTGCACCCCTTCTGCCAGCGCGAGGCCCTGGTCGAACTCTGCAACAAGAACGGCATCAAGATCGAGGCCTACTCCCCGCTGGCTCGGGGCAACAAGCTCGAGGACCCCACCATCAACGCCATCGCGCAAAAGTACGGCAAGACGCCCGCCCAGATCCTGCTCAACTGGAACGCCTCGCGCGGCAACGTCGTCCTGCCCAAGAGCTTGACCGCCAGCCGCATCCAGAGCAACCTGGAGAGCTTCGACTTCCACCTGTCCACCGAGGACATGCAGGCCATCAACGCGCTCGGCGCCGAGAACTACGTGACCGGCAGCATGCACAAGTCCGAGGACTGAACGACTTATTACGACCATTTCACGCGAGACATGACCTATAGAGGTGCTTTCTCTGGGCAGGTTCCATGGTAGAACAAGAGCACAGCAGTCTTCCACGCGTCGCGACCTGGCTCGCCGGCACGCACCGAAAGTGGAATCTATGATAGACGTCATCCGGGACCGGATGGCGCATCCGCAGAGCATCCCGTCATTTGCTTTTTTGGGGAGCTTGGATCTTAGACATTGCATAGACTTGGGACATGGCGTTTAGTTTTGTGACTACTCACAAATTGGATCATCTACACGGCGCTCGAATTGAGCGAATTCACACCTTACATGCAACCGTTGCTTCTGTCCTTGGCCTGTGCTGAAGTCTGCCTCCCTGTGATGTTGCGAGTGGGTGCTGCCCTGGGCCATGACGCACTCCCGGCTCGGCAAGCCACGCGGCGGCTATTAGGAGGGATCGGAGACGGACCGAGCACCCCTGGGTCCGCTTTTACAGGCCCACCGAGCCGCCGAGTCGAGAGCCCGGAATCAAGTCGGCCGTGAGGCCTAAAGGTAATCCTCTGTGGCGGCTCCATCACGTGAATCTGCCACGTACAGCGACGGTGAAGGCTCTATTCCGTACCTTGTGGCAAGGGAACGAAATCTCGCCTCGAAATGGCGACGAATTTTCAGACATCGGGCTTACCTGTGCGGCGCGGGACGCTAGCGACGCTGCGCCACGGATCACACGAAAAGACGTTGACCGCCGGCCTACGCTGTTGGTGTCGCACTGAGATCTGAGACGGTGTAGGGCCTGTCTAGACGCACGTGTCGGTGAGCTGCATCCGATTTGAGTGAGACAGGCCTCGAGTGCCGCCGTGACTGGCCCGATACGCTCGGATACGTAAGAGCGTGCCCTGTTGGGCGGGGGAAATCGTATCGTAAGATTGCGAGTTGGGCTGACTGGGCCGTTGCCAGCATGTAAAAGTGCCGTGCGTCTGGCGATGTCTGTAGGATGTCTGCCCCGGGCGATGGAAGGGAGCCGGAAGGGGGCCGGAAGGGGGCCGGAAGGGTGAGGGTCATGCGGCTCAGCCACGGTTATACGCCGTGTCGTCGTATTCAGCCTCGCAGGGGACGGAATGTTCCGGTCATGGTGATACCGGTTGCATCCATGTTTCTGCAGACGAGAATAACTTTATAAGGGCAAGCTTGGAGAACGTTTTCTGCAATGGCTGGCCGAGGAATCGCGGGCTGCCCGACATATTACCTTGCCCTATCTGACCTGGCAGATCGTGAAGATGGAGTCTCCCAGCGCTCGATGCGCCTGGAGTGGCGCCTGGAGTCGGCTGGGGCTCCCGCAAGTCGCTCCCGCAAGTCGGCGCCCAACCTGACCCGCTCGAGACGTCCGTCCAACATCCCATGGACTTGCATCGTCACCGCTTCATCTTCTCACCATCAAGGTTCATCCAGGCGCTGTTGCCTCGCGTCGACCAACGAAGGAGTATAATGCAGTTGGTTCAGTAGCAAACCGAGCTACCTGTCCTGGCGAGGTACTCGAGGTCACGGGTTGGCGCTGGTTGGTCGTGGCCCCCTTCGTCGTGGCGCGCCAGGAAGCCTTGGCAGACGAGGATTCCGCGACTTCCAACCCCCAGCCTTGGAGCGTCCCAGCTGACCTCGGTGTTGCACATCGCGACTCAGCCCCGGATGGCTGGTCACCACCACCCAAGGCTATGAGCCATGTGACTGCTTCAGTGCCAAGCGCTGTCATTACCCTGCGGTGTTCATACGTATGCTAGCCCATGCGGCTGCGATGCTCGAGCGCCCTGCGTTTCCTTCTGTATTCTATTCTCTCGCTTCTATTGCTCGCTTGCAGTGACGTGAAGCATCGCCAGGATGGAGACGGCCACCGAGTTCTACCGATCCCAGATCGGCGGCAAGTCCGTCATCAACTACTCCTACACTGATATGCCGTGGCGCCTCCTGGTCAAGGACACTTACTACTTTTTCGTCTACGTCAGGGCGCTGCCATGGGTGTTGCTGCCGCTGCGCCCTTATGGGTCGGACGAGCTCGATGAGCTGTATCCAAGCTGGCAAAATCTCTTCTGCATCTTCGTCCACTTCATCCTCGTGATTCTCCAGCTCGCCTTCCTCCTGGTTTTGCCGGTCGCCATCTTGTTGCCCGTCTGGACCGTGGCGGGCGGCGTAACGACCTTCATGCTGGTCAACTGGTCTCTGTGCAAGCTGTTGAACGGAAGGGAGGTGACGTTTCACTCAGACGAAAAGTACGCCAAGGAGCTGCCTGAACATGCGCATGAGCAGTGGGTGTTTTTGAATGGTGTCGCCGTCGGGTAGGTTCACAGTGCACGGCCATGCATGAGATGGAGTCGTCTGAAGGGGCTGACTTTGGACAGCGAGCATTGGATGAAGAACAACCTGAACCGCCTGGCCCTCACCTTTGGACGCCCCGTTCTGGGAATCCACAACAGGACGTCGGGGATCATCTTCGACGTCATCGAGTGTCTGGTCCAGCGCAACCTTACCTACGCCACTAGGGACGTGCGACTTTGTTTCAAGATTCTTCGCCAAGTCTTGTACGACCCCAGCAAGTCCAAGGTCATCTTCGTCCTGCACTCCCAAGGCGGCATCGAGGGGGGCCTTGTGCTTGACTGGCTGTTGCAGGAGACGCCCCAGGACTTGCTAGCGAAGCTGGAAGTGTATACGTTTGGAAACGCGGCAAACCATTTCAACAACCCGCACCGGCATGCCATTTCACAGAGCCTGTCTCAATCCGATCCCCATGCTGCTATGCACACGCTCATGAGCGAGTCGAGCTTCGCAACCCCCGCGGGCAGTCCTGTGGAAACTACAAACAGGCTCATCACGCAGGAACAGCCGGCGTCCCTGTCCAAGGAGTCGTCAACGACGTCCTCGCGGACCTTCTCGGCGGCAAAGGATCGAGCCATTGGTCATGTAGAGCACTACGCCCACGGTACCGACTTTGTGTCTCTCTGGGGCGTCCTCCACTTTGCGACCAACAAAATGGGCTCGCTGCAACTCCCGCGCTTCCTCGGCCGCCTCTTCAACAGGGCCACCCCCGCAGGTGGCCATCAGCTCAATCAGCACTACCTCAACGGCATGTTCCCCTTGAAGAGGGACCCAAAGACAGGCGAGTTCATCGGCGCCGATGAAAACAACGCGTTCATGGAGGAGACAATCGAGATTGGTAAGGAAGGTACCGCGATGGACAACACCCGAGAGGCGTTTGACATTTCGTATGCTGGGACGCAGGGCTTCGGCTCTGGCGAGATTGCGACGCCTGTCGAGTTCTGCGACGCGGTGAACAAGAAGACGAAGGGGCGGGATGTCCAGGTCAAGGACCTCAGCCGTCTCTGGGGATACAGAAACGGACGCAGCCCGCCGACGCTGCTGACGGAGCGCGGCGTGGTGCGAATGGCAACAATGTAGGTATCGTTGCGGGAGAAGCGGCGGGCCGGAGGCTCACGCTGTGAAGGCCCGGGGATGTATTGCGATGGCGCAGGCCTTACACGGGGGATTGGGTGGCGTTGGGAGCATTCTGAGCACTGTTGACGACTGATATCGGAGCCGGACTCTCAATGCAAAGCTGAGAATGTTCAATACCGGACCCCTGCTCCGTCCTTGGCCCCACCCGGCCTCCGGGAGCTACTCGTACTCACATCTCCGCTGGACACGCATCGGCGTGGAGCCTTCATGTCGGTGGCAGCCTGTACGAGTCCTCGTAATTCGTCTCAAAACGGGGTTTGGCAATACGCATGTCCTCGCTAAAGGCATCCGTGTGTAGTCCACACCTGCGGCCATAGAGGCAGGCGAGGCACGCAGGCGAGGCACGGCCCCCTGCAGGTGGGATTGTGGTGATGCGCCTTGACACCGAAATGAAGGCGAGAAGGGTTTTGATGACAGTCTGCGTCTGTGGCGTTTCTTGATGGCCCAAGTGTGACCTTACAAGTACGTCCATGCTTTACCCGAGTTGCGGCGGGCTGCCAACAGCCCACTTTCGCTGACAAGCTCCATTCCCAGTACTCGTACTTCGTACTCCGTATATCAAAGCCCAATATACTCTGTAGGGGACATCCTGTTTGCTCGACGTCGCAACATGCCCAACTCTGTGTCGGGTACAAGTAGTCGGACACGCGCGGCTAGCCGCTCTTTGCGCAGATTTCATCTATTGGCGACAGCAGAGAACGCAGGCCTGGCTCGCCTGACGATGAGATGGGAGTCCGAAGTGGCGTGGACAAGCTGTAGACCAGAGCGAAGCAACCCAGCTCAAACAAAGTTCCCCGGCTCCAAAAGCGTGGGTCCTGCGACACGTGTCGCGCAACGATGCACGTGCATGCATGGCACGAGCCCTGTTTCGAAGTTGCCTGGCCACTCACCGCGCAGGGGATCTGGGCCGTCGAAACTCGGGAGCGAGATGGCTCAAGGGGCACGGCAGCTAACGTTTCTGACAGAGCGGGGCGGATACAGGGGGCGCAGGTATGTAAGTCGAGGCTCGTAAGTTGTGTCGTGGCTCGTGAGTCGTGAGCAAAGACGACATGGCCGAGGCGTAAGGGGCACGTAGTCTACTCGTACAATGTACATCAACAAGCACGAGATTCGGTTAGGAAGAGATGCTTCTTCTCCTTGCATTGATCTGCGCAGCCTGTCATTTGGGGGGGAAACCGGGAAGTCCTGTTGCATCGGACAGGTCACATCCCTGGGTCATCCCCCTGACCGCAGGCAGGGAAAAGGGGCTGACCAGTCACAGCGCGCGCTGGGAGTGGGATTCACCGCCAGAACCTGAGATGCACGCTACTCGTACGCTGGAGAGGTGTTGCTTTTGGGTTCTCAGAGCGGACTGCGGAGTACGAGGAGGTTGACCAACGACTTACGCGCCGTTATTGGGCCTGTGTGCGTCGGGCAGCTGGCCGGTGGGCTTGTTGATGGTTGATGATGCATCGCGAATGACGGCGGTGCTTCTCTTGTCGTATGTCGGTGGGCCTCGGAGGGCAGCACGTAGATGCAGACGCAGACGCACGCAGACGCATGCACATGCAGGCTCTCGCCCGCGCATCTCGAGTGTTTCAAAAGCAGGCGGCTGTGGCGACTTTGTTCGGTTTCTGGTGGTTTGCTGGCAAGGCCATCTTCGGGTTCCGTGCCAGGACCGAGCCCTCGGTACCTAATCACCGTCTCTGGCGGCGGCACTGGTTATGAGCCGCCCTGGCCGGCGGGAAGTTCAATCGCATTAATGATTTCGATCGAGCTGCCAATACTACAAGCACAAGGCACGCCGCAGGCGCAATTTACCAAAACTCCAAGTTCCCAGCACGGCCGCGTCTGGAGAGGCGGAGATTGGGTGTCCGTCCTGTGCGGGCCAGATTGCCAGAGTACCTGTCCGTACCTGACAGAAAGAGACGACGCGGCGTCGCCACAAAAACCCTTCCAAGACATCCCAATCCACCACCGCGGCGCCGAACCCAAGGCACCGCAGCAGCGAGCGTCGACGATCAAGGGGACAAGAGCCCCTTGCAGCGCATTCGTCGCCGGCCTGCTCTCGCGCGCAGCTGGGCCAGGGTGCGCCGCGCAGTTCGTCGGCACGCTCGCGGAGCCCCGTCACCTCCAACGCCCAGCCGAAGCGGAGCCTCAGGTCGACGCCAGCACGAGGCACGGCGCTTAGCCCACGAGACGCCGTCTTTGCAGAGGCGAGGGACAGTCGCCGCGCCGCGCCGCCAATGCTTTCTTTTTAGACGGCACGCCACGAGACATCCGCCCATCGTCGCCGCCATGGCCGAGGAGAACCTGACGCCTCGAGCCGCCGTCGCTGGCCCCAAGCGGGACTCCCACGATCTCTCCCTCTCGCCCCGCGACGTGACCCGCGACTCGCTCGTCACCAACATGCTCCTGTCCCTCGACCAGTTCTCCCTGGGCCAGCATCAGCAGCAGAAGCAGCCCCCGAGCCGCAGCGCGCCGTTTGCTCGAGACGGCGGGTGCTCGCCGCGGCCCTGGACGGACGACACCGCGGCCAACAACGGCGCGGCCACGAGGTCCAACCCAACTACCGGCGCCAGTGCCAATGGCCACGGCCGGAATCACAACCACGGGCGCCGATTCTCCTTCAGCTCCGACGTCGAGACCCCGACCGACGACTCGAGCCGCATGTCGCGCGGCCGCCGCAGCGACAGCAGCTCCAACAACATACAGGGGCAGTTCACGCGCCTGAATAGCATGCGGGAGACGTCGTACCGAAACCAGCCGGGAACGCCGCCGCGGAGGGCACACACGAGGGGCGGCAGACACGGCAGCAAGAGCAGCGGCAGCAGCGCGAGCATCGACGCTGGATACCCGCCCAACATTGGCAACCAGCGTCACGGCCATCATCGCGGCGCACGCTCCGCCAGCTTTGACTTCGGGCCGCCCCCATCGCAGTCGCAGTTGCCACTGCAGCAACTCGCCCTCTCGTCGCCGTTCCGCGTCGACTTTCCCGACACCTTTGCCGCCACGGCCGTCGACGACGACTACGCCGCGGCTCCGACTCCGACGGTCCCCAGCGGGCCGCGCCGTGAGCCCTCTGCTCTGTCCCTTGCCCGCCTACCGCCGCCCGAACCCGTCGAGCCTCGCACGCTCGAGCGCAAGCGGAGCACGAGTCGCTCTCTGAAGAGCTTGTCGGCGGCTCGCAGCAAACGAGCGAACGGTCACCAAACACCAGCGGCGGCGGCGGCAGCAGCAGCAGCACCTCCCACCATGTCGACCGCCCAGCTCGACTCGGCTCCCGCGCCGAATGTCGGCTACGGCAAGTCCAAGGAGACGGCGGTAGACTCCTCTACGAGCAGCGCGCCTGCACACGCAAAGGAGCGACCCGGCTTCTTCAGACGTGTCTTTGGCGGTGGCTCCTCCAAGAATAATACCAGCAGCGCGTCCAATAGCCAGGACCAACAGGCGTCGGCGTCTCGCTTCCCCCCCGCGGCCGAACGTCCTGGCATCAACAAGGCTCAACAGCAGCAGCAACACACGGGCCAGGCCCAGGCAGCCTCGGCCCCTTCTTCGCGAGACACGTCCTCGTCGCAATCGCACCACCATCCAGTCCTGCAGAAGAAGCCGTCGTCCTTCTTTCGCCGCCGAAAGAAGTCGGTTGCCGACGAGCCGCCGCCTCTGCCGAGCATAGAACACGCGCCGCCGCTCCCTCCCGTCGAAACAATCAATCTCCACGTTGCAAAGGAGCATCTGGGGTCAGCTCATAAAAGCCCCACGAGCAGCCTGCGCAACGTCATGAACCCATACTTGATGGACGGTGCGACGGGATTGGGCCTCTCTGGCGTACAGACGTCGTCGCCCTTGGCGGACATCACCAACACGGTGGGCGAGAAGACCCCGGATCGTGCGGGGCAGGAAGAATATAAGAGGGACTTTTCGCCAGACTACGAGCCGAGCCCGAATGCGCGCATAAGGACCGTCTATCCTGAAGGCGACGGCGAACGGACCAAAGAAGCTGATACGCCTTCGCGACCGGCCCCACAACGGCCAAGGAAGACGCTTGAAACGAGGAACAATTCCTTCCTGGACCTCGATGGAGGCAGCGACAACGACGAGGACTCGCCCAAACGACACAAGAAGAAGAACTCTGCCAAGGAGAAGAACATGGATCTCGGCAACGGATCGGCTGCAGCCGACAAGGACCCTGATGCTACCATCCGCGCCAGCAAGAAGCAGACATATGCTGCCTTGGAGCAAGCAGACCGGGACGCCAACCGACCTAACCTCGGACTGCCGATAGATGGCGCCAGGGCCATAAGCTTTGCCTCGGGCTCGACAGAGACGGGTTACAAGACGGCACCCAGCGCACCTCCCAGCGTCCGCATAGAGAGTGCAAGCTCGCCGGGACCAAAAGTTCTCAGGACGCTGAAATCGATGGAGTCGTACAAATCCCTCGACGAACCGGAGTTCGTGGTTGGTGAGCCGAGGGAAGATGACCGGCAAAAGGCGCAGAAGATCTTTGACGGAGGCGAGGGCTTCATCCAAAAGGACAAGGCCGCCGCGTGGATGGGCGAGGAGGGCCCTGTGCGGCAGCGGACGCTGCAGGCGTACATGGAGCTGCACGACTTCAAGGACCAGAGCATCCTTGGAGCCCTGCGTAGCGTATGTGGACGCCTCGTGCTCCGCGCCGAGACGCAGCAGGTGGACCGCATTCTGGTTGCGTTCTCGAAGCGATGGTGCGCGTGCAACCCTCATCATGGGTTCAAGGCGACGGGTATGTCCGACAGCGTTTCGGTGGGCAACGGAGCGCAGATGCTAACGGTTACAGACGTCATTCACATGATTTGCTATTCGATCATGCTGCTCAACACGGATCTGCATCTTGCAGACATTGAGCAAAAGATGACGCGCAGCCAGTTCGTCAAGAACACCATGACCACCATCACGCAGGCCGTTTCCGAGTCGGCACCCGATGCGTTTGTGCGCCCGAGCATCCTCCCCGACAAAAACTCCTTGCTGAGCTGCGACTTCGGGCGTGCGTCACCGGACCCTTCCCGTGCCAGCCACAGGCATTCTTTCCGCCCACTTCCGCGTTCAGAGATCCAAAGCGACCTTGACGACTGTGGCCCGCTGGTCAAGGCCCCATTCAGCGGCTCCATGAAGGCCTGGGAGGAGCAGGTGGAGATTGTCTTGAAGAGCATCTACGCGTCGATCCGAGACTCACGACTACCCTTGTTTGGTGCCGAGCCGGACAAGCACCTTGGCGCTGCGCCGTCACAGAGCAGCCTGTCCGTCATGGGCATGCTCAAGAGGAGCCCGAGTGTCCTGAGCAAGGCTCCCTCGGAGACGCAACTCTCCTCGCGTGGGCGCATCACCGATAGCAGCAGCCGTACCAGCGCCTCGCGGTGGACCTCCAAGAGCCGGTCGAGGCCTGGACTCGGACGCACCGGGTTCTCCTCCAGCCGCACGAGCTTCGACGATGGAAACTCGATGTGGAGCCCTGCCATGTCGTCTGCGACCTGGAGCAAGTATTCGCTGGGTCGCACCCAAGGGTCGATGTCGCAGGACTCCTTTGCATCAGCCATGCGTCGCGGCGACTATCAGCAATCCATTGGCTTTGCTAACGCACTCAGCCAAGCAATCATCCGCGACGAGGATGCCAGCGGCACTGCACCCTCGATTCTGAGCGCCGATATGCCTGCGACGCAGCTCCTGGAAGACGAGTCTTTAGAGCTTGCTGGCCCACCATGGGTCAAGGAAGGCATGGTCATTCACAAGCACCACCTAGATGGCGTGGGCAAGAGATCAAAGGATCGTAACTGGACCGAAGTCTTTGCCGTCATCCAAAAGGGGCAAATGAGTCTTTTCTCGTTTACCGCGCCCAAGTCAATGCGTCAAAAGAGCCGCGCGAGGAATGCTGGGAAGCCCGCTGGCCCGGTTGGAGGCGGAAACTGGCAGGACAATGCAGTCAGCCTGGGTACCTTCAACCTCCGCCTGACCCTGGCCTCGGCGCTGCCTCCACCTGGGTACTCTAGGACGAGACCCCATGTTTGGGCCCTTAGCTTGCCGACGGGCGCTGTTCACTTGTTCCAGGTCGGCACTCCAGAAATCATCCGCGAGTTTGTCACCACGGCAAACTACTGGAGTGCGCGCCTCAGCACTCATCCGTTGGTTGGTGGCATAAGCAACATCGAGTACGGATGGAGCGAGGCCATTGTCAACAACGCGCTTGTCAGCGCCATCAACGAGTCCACCACCTCGGTGACAAGTGGTGGAAAGAGCTCACGCCCGGAGAGCAGTGCTGCCCACGGCAGGAAATCGAGCGTCGCCAGCGGCAGCTTCCGTGCGTCGAGTCTCGACCAGGTCGCGGGGCCGTTTACACACAACAGCGGGCGCGGCAAGCTGCCTGGGGATCGCATCCACGTCGCTGAATGGTCGCCGCCGACACAAAGCATGCGGCCCAGCAACGCCGCCGAGGCCGAGCAGCTAGAGATTCTCATCACCTACGTCAAGAGCATCGAACAGGACCTGCAGGCCCACAACCAGATGCGGAGCCCTATGCTTCTGGCCTTTACGCCTAGAGGGCAAAATGCTGGTAAAGCCATGGCCAACTGGGAGCGCAAGAGCGCGTACCTGCTGCGGGAGATTGTCAAGTTCCGAACATACGTGGACTGCCTGCAGCAGGCGGAGACCAGGAAGCGGGAAATTTACACCGAGAGAGACCTGGCGCGAAAAGCAGCCAGAGGGGAGCTCAGCGACGGCGACATGGACGTCAGCGAGGAGGATGAGGAGGAGGAGGAGGAGGAGGAGGAGGGTGATGAGACTATAAGGCCGTGATGGCGCGGCGCAGCATTCGGCATAATGATCTAGTTTGCTCTACTCTTCTCACGTTTGAGCGGCAAGTCTTGGCATTTTAGAAATGGCTGTTTTGTTTTTCTTTTTCTTTGTCTGTATACGATACCCCTACCTTGAGCTTTCGTCTGCGCTCATCGCGTCGGCAATCTTCGAGATCAGGGCAAGGAAGCGCGCATTCACTGTACAATATTGAGCGACACGAAAGCCGGCCGGTGATGCTGGCGGGAACGTGCACATGTAACGAATAAAGAAATGTAACGGTTACGGTCGGTAATGGAAGGATACTCGGCGAGAATGGCAGTGTTTGGTATCGGGTATGTGGAAATACATGCACAGAGAGCTGTACGCAAGTTCGCCCTTCCTACGCCGTGGATCCCCCTTTATGAGAGCAGCCGATGGCCTCCCCGTAATGATTCACTTAGAGGCTCTCCCTTACGGCGCCTCCAATGAGGAGGATGAGGAAGCTCACCCCTGCGAGGCTCAGGGGGACGAGGTTCGCTGCGGCATTGGTTGACGAAGATGTCGTCTGTGTCCCAGTTGGGGCGGCTTCCGTCAAATCTGGACCGGCAGTCGCGTGAGGCGTGGCAGTAGACTCGGTCGTCGAGAGGGCAGTTGTTTGTTCTGCGGTAGTGGTGCTCTCTGCACTGCTCGTCGACTTTGCTGTCGATTTGGAAGTCGTATCGGCGGCAGCACCGCTGGTTGTAGCGTCAGTCTTGGACCCCGATGCTGTTCCCACGGCAGATGCCGTGCCGCTGGACGTTGGACTTCAACAACGGCCGTCAGCATATTGAACCCAGCACGGCGAACAGGTCCCGGGGCCACCCACGTCACAAACTCGGTGCAGAACGAATCCGCCAGCGACAGCAGCAGCTCGTCCTTCTCACTGCCCGCGACGCACACCAGCTCCTTCTCGTCCTTCTTGTGCGCGAAGCAGTGCGCGCCGAAGGCGCCGAGGATGGACTCCTTGACCTTGTAGCACTCGGACGTCGTGTCCGCGAGGCAGCCCGCAACGGCCTTCCACGCGGCGGCGCCGCTGCCGGCGACGGCGCAGAAGCAGTCGTTGAACTGGGCCGAGGAGACGGGGCCGGGGCAGGCGGCCGGGGCGGCGGCGAGGCAGCGCTGGCAGGTTGCGGAGCCGAGGTCGTTGAAGACGCGGTTGGCTGCGAGGGCGAGCGGGAGGGTGGTGAGGAGGGCGGAGAGGAGCATCGCTGGCTCGGGTGGTGGTGTTGGAGTTTGTGGTGGTACGGTCGTGTAAGTGGGCGGCGTGATAGGTATCTGGCTGAACTGGTCGAGGCTCGTCTTCATGGACTTCGTTGACTTATGTATAGAACAACAATGCTTGGGCAATCCTCTTACTTACACGTTTCTAGCAACTCACGAAGGCTTTCACCACAGCCAGCACACGTCCTGCCAGCTATCTATCCTTAAAGCAGACAAGTTAAGCGAAAGCGAACTTGCCAATGCACTATTACCTACTCCTGCTCGCCCTGGGCTCCAGTACAGGGCGACCAGAAACGCCACACTATATTTCAATCCTGCGAATGACTGGTCACATGGAGGAGCAGCGAACGCCTTGAGGGAAGTGCGCTTGTAGCTGCAGGGGGTTGGTCGGGCGCTTTGGGCTTGGGGTTGTGAGGCTGAGCTTGGCGGCTGACTGGCGAGGCAAACCAGGCTGGGTTAGAATGGTGTGTTAGTTTCGGGAATTGCTTCGACAAGTCCTCGACTAAAGATTGCCATGTGAGAGATGTGGATTGCGAGGAGAGAAAGATGGGTTGGTTTGAAGACTGGATGTGTTATCAGTTCCGCGGCTTCAACTTTGCGCTCTGTGGCAACTTTAGTCGCAACTCCGTACCGCCAAGTTCAAATGTCAGCCGCATCACGGAGCGTTTCACAGGCCACATATCGAGGGCAACGCTTCTGAACCATTACCATTATCAATTGACTACCTGCATCATGCTACAGCCCAATTATATCCTCCACGGAAGCCTCCCGAGTCCCCGCTGGACGGACACAGCATGCTTACAAGACGAGCAGCCAACAAAGACACACAATCGCAGCCAGCGGCGACGATAACTCGAGCAAAATTGCCCCATCATCCTCGCCTTCGTCACCTGCAGTCGCAGACCCCGTGGGAGGAGCCTCGTCCCCGGTCTTGGAAGGCGAGCCGCCTCCGGGCTGGCCCGTCTGACTAGAACCAGTTCCAGTGGGCGGGATGAGCGCCGGTCCTTCTCTCTTCTTGCATCCCTTGATCCTGACATTCTGCCATTCCCACGTCCGCTCGTCGTACTGGTACTCGACATCAGCCTCCGTCTCGCCACACCAGCCCATGTAGTCCTCGATCACGATGGACCTGAAGTGCGCCTTGAACGGGCCCTGTTCCCAGTCCGGCTGGCCGCCCGCCCACATGACCTCGCCGCGGTCGCTGTCCTCGCTCTCGGACCAGACGCCGACCTTGACGTGCATGGGCGTCCGCGGCCAGCTGCCCGGCGGGATCTCGCCGACGTGCCACGTCTTGCGCGTCGTGCCGTCGATGGAGAACTCGAGGATCTTGTCGGTCCACTCGACGGTGTAGGTGTGGAACTCATCATAGGACGAGGTGTCGAGGCTGTACGTGTTGTTGTACGTGTTGAACAGGGCCTTGCCGTCGTAGAAGTAGTTGCTCGCGGCCTGCTTCTCATACGCGCCGAGGAGTTCCTGAAGACTTGTGAGTTTCATGTGTCTCATACCGCTAGAGGTGGGAACACCAACCCAGTCAATCTCATCACCAGAGTCAGACTTCATCACGAGGGCGGTGATGAGGCCCTGTCCCTTGGCGGCCTGGACGGTGACGCTGACCTTGCCGAAGAGGAGATAGCTACGGCTGGTCAGTGTCGGTGCATCGCCAGGCTGCCACATGCCCATGGCGGCCCCGTTGCCGTCCGTGTCGAAGTTGAGAAGTCGTCTGTCGTGGAGGGTATCATTGTCAATGTCCCAAAAGTCCTCCAAGCCTTGGTCCCAGCTGGCCTTTGCGAAGTCAAAGGACGTGTTGCTGGCAAAGGCCGGGTCTGGGGGGCAATCTGTGCACCGTTAGCACATGATACCTTCGCGAAAATGTTTGAGTCCTACGCATGTCCTTCCTGAGAGGGTCGCAACCAGCGAGGTCCTTCAGGCTAGCCATCACGGGGACGGCTAGCATTGCCGCCATGGAGATTCTTGGGAGCATCCTGGATTCGAACAACACGTTGGGCTTAAAGACGAGCTACCTCAAGGCGGTTTGGGAGGAGACAATGGGCGAGGAGCTCGGAGAGGAGGAAGAGTTGTTTGTCTGGGAGGACGAGATTTATGTCGCGGCATCTTATCACTTACACGGTGAATCACTTACACAAGGGAGATTGCAACAGCAGATGCAGGCACACGGTGCATCACAAAGCGCCAACGAGCATCTGCTGGCACCATGAAGTGGCATCACTTGTACATGCAATCTCCTGCGATGCGGCGGTGAGGCGACAATGACATGTTGGACGAACACCATGCGTAACACATCGCAACAGGAGGACGACCCCGGTGCGAACAACAGATGGATTGACCAATGTATTGAGTTTCTGAGCTGTAAGTACTTGGTAGGTAGCACGAAGCACTCGAGTTCGTTTGACTTGACTGCAAACCTACAGCTTAAACTACGCCTCCATTGCTGCACATCCTCCCAACATGAGGCAATCGCACGGGCTATAACAAACCGCAGCATGAATCGGCGCACAGCCATCGTCCCATGACAGCGAAAGCAGTGCAATGTGCAGTTTGGCAGAAAGCTGTCCATCAGCAGCTGTCCAGCATGCCTGACAGAGCGCCCTTCTCGGCGTCGGTGATGGTCAGCTCGTAGTAGCTCTTCACCTGTACCCAGCTCTTGGCATAGGTACAGTAGAAGCTCGTCAGCGGCGGCTTCCACTTGTCGGGGCTTGAGTCGCTCTTGGCCTGGTTGACGTTGTCGGTCACGGCCCAGAGCTGCGGGCGCGTGATGTCGTTGGCAAAGCCCTTGCGCTGGTCCGTGGTCCACGAGGAGGCGCCAGACTGACACAGGTCAGTATGAGTACAAGATATGAGGGAGGACGTCTCACGATCCAGGCGTTCTTGAGGGGAACCATGTGGTCAATGTCAATGTCGCTGGCCTGGGTCCAGGAGGCGCCGTCGTACGGGCTCTTCCAGGTGCCCGACTCGGCGGTGCAGGCCGAGTTGACCACGACCTTCTCGCCGTCGCGCTTCAGCACAAACTCGCTACGGCAGGCCAGTGTCAGCAACTTGCCGTGGGACGGTACCACGAGACGGGTCGTACCGCGCGTTGCAAGTGCCGCTGATGGTGGCCCAGTGGGGGAACTTCTGGCGACTGTAGCCAGTCCCGCTGCCCGAAGCGGCAACCTGGAGGCCGGCGAGCAGCGTCCTCGCGGTGGACGCGCTGGGGATGCCAGGCTGTATTGCTTCGTCAGTCCAGCGCTCAACCTCCACGGACTTCGGGTGCTTACAGGAGCCGGCTCAGGGAAAGGTGCCGCCAGGACCGCCGCGGCGGCGGACAGGAGAACGGAGGCGGAGAACTTCATGCTGGGCAGCTTGCTAATTCTGGACAGCGAGAGAACGGACGAGTTCCTGCTCGAGAAGCGGCGGAAACGACTGAACTATCAGCAGTTTATAGTCGCGGAGTTGGGGTGTAAGACACACAGTCAGCTCCGCGCCGATCCGTCCCCGTCAGTCGCTGCCCAGAAACATTTAGTCCTACCCGCCAACCCTGCTCGATTCATCCCCCGCGCTGCTATCCGCCTCCAAGCGGCAGAAGGCTCGGTCACTGGCGTGCACAGATCGGCGCCAGGGCCAGATCGGCGACCGAGGCAGCACAACACGATGCCTGCCATTGGGTCGAGGCCTCGGCACTGCCAGCTTACACGGCGACACGTTCAGCGTAAGCGGGCAAGCCCCTGGGGGGCCAAGGCATCCTGCCACCAGTCACAGGGGCAGATAGCGGCACACGCGGCCGCTAGAGGCGCTCTGCCGAATGGCGGCGTGTTCTCGAAGACGCCGGGCGCTTGTCGAGACCAAAGACCCCCGTGGCTTGGGCGAGTAACCTGCCCGAAGCGGCGGGATCGACACGTTGGGGCGTGTTGCTGGAGGGTCGGCCGCGATACGTGGTACGGCAGACTGCTGTTAGTTTGTGCCGAAACACATCTTGTCACTCTGTTAATGCGTATACGGACGCACCGCCCCATGCGACTTTATATAAGTGCCGGCGGGCACTACGAATAACTAAGCTACTGCAATTGTACTGTGATTTAAGTACGTGCTATTGCTGGTGTATCTGGCCTTGCTGGCCTTGCGGGCGTTGCTTGTATTGCTGCCCCGACCTGCTGGCTCTATTGGCGCTGCTGGCGCTATGAAAATACTGCCTTTGCTACCGTGACTTACTATAGGTAACTATAGAACGAGATGAGTTGGGGTGCACCGGGGTGTGCCTAGTTCCCAAGACGTGTTTTGGAGCAAACTACGAGGAACTACGAGTAGCAGTCCGCCATACGTGGGACGCTTTGCTGCAAGGGGATGAGCAAGGATGGTAGTCCGTAAGCAATGCGACATTGAAACGCAAGACGCCCAGAATCCTACGTAACTTGAAGACAATTGGATGCGATATTGATCAGATTAACTATCGCTAATCGGGCAACTGTAAGCAAATGTCAAGCCTTGTCTTGGTTGGAGTTCGGCGGTTTCCGACATCCGAGCTGAAGACAGACACTTGGCATACATCTAAAGGCCAAGCTGAATCTCTTCTCATTCACATCGTGTCTTCCTAAACGGATACTATGAAGGTCTACCTCTGGCTAGCTGGAACTGTCTAAATGCCGGGCGGAGGCTGAAGTCAACAAACTGTCCATCTAGAGCGCAGCACGGATGGCGTGCTCAAACGACCCTCGCATAATGCCATTGTGTCTTTTCGTGAATTCGAAACAATTGCCTCTTTTGTAGATCTCCAGAATCGTTTGCCCATTGTCAGCCTGAATCGTCACATCTGCACCAAGCGCAATCAAGGTCTCGACGCACTCGCCCCTCAGGTCAGCAGCCGGATCCGAGGCGATCATGTGCAATATAGAGCACCCATTCCTGTCATTCCGAGCATTGAAGTCGTACCCGTGCTCTGCAAGCTTCCGCGCGAGGGCATAGAAGCTCTGTGTGGACTCCGCCATCGACTCGCCCGACAGATTATGATCCCCCTCGCGGACGCCCCAAATATGGCGGGAGTAGTACAGGCTCAGACAGGTTTCTCCGCCTCGTTCTCTGGCATTTACATTTGCCCCCTGGCGGAGCAGGGCTTCGATGATGTGATGGCGGCTCGAGGACGGGCACTGGGCGTTTTCCAGCGTAGCGAGAAACGGTGTAGAGCCGTTCTCATAGTCAGGACAATTCGGATCGAAACTTGGCCCCATGAGCTTCAGGAAGTCAGGGTCGCGTATAGAAGGCGTTGTCAGCAGGCGACCAAATACAGGCCATCTATCCAGGAGCGCGGGGTCCGTCGGCAGGAAGTGTTCCATCAAGAATGTGAAGCTGGTGTTGACTTTCCAGTCTTGGCTCCCGACATGGACAAACAGCTCCCCCAACTCCTCGTGGCTGAAGATGAAATGGGGTTTAAGCTTCAGTAAGAACTCCTTCGCGAAGCCGAGATTTGCCTTGAGCATGCCTTGAAAGACCAGTTTGTGATCCACCCTCAAGCTGGCATTGAATATCAGCTTAACCGCAGCCAGTCCTGTTTCGGCTACCTTCATGTCGAAATTCCTAGAATTCAGCTCTTCATGAGCTTTCAGGCACAGGGAGAGAGGGCTGGTTTCAGCATTTGAGCCTAGGTCGGGATTCGCCCCGTGCTGCAGGTAGAGGCGCATGGTTTCCACATTCAGGTGACTGGCTGCGCGTCCGAGTGGCGTCACCCCTGAAGGTCCTATCTGGTTTACTCGTATGTTTGCCTGCGCTTCCGTAGTGAAGGCCATCCGAAAGACGGCCTCGAACTCTTCCGGCTTGCCGCAAAATCGGGGCAAAATATCCAATAGGAGTGGTTGGTAGAAATTCTGGCTCCTGATGTCTGCTCCAGCATCGACCAAGGTTTTGACGTTTCCGAGCCCTTTGGGGGCGCAGGTTGCCCAGTGTAGAGGGGTGTACTCTGCACGGTCAGGGCTGTCCGGGCTGACGCCGTCTTGCTGCAGCAATGTCTCCATGATCTCGCCATCGTCGCTTATGGCTGCAACATGAGCGGCGTTGAAGAGGTACAATTCCCTCACTTGTCCCGAGGACGGATGGAAAATACCGAAACCAACGCTGGTGGATGCGCCCCTGTCAAGGAGGATCCTGGAAATGGCCCGGCGTCCCAAGGCCAACGAGAGGCCCAGTGGCGAGAGTTTAAATCGTGAGTACGAGCAAAACTTGATCTCCGCTCCGTTACTCGAGTCAACTTCGGCCCTGGCCTCTATATCGCAACCATTGTCCAGGAGCGTATTCACGAGGTCCACGTTCCCTGCATGCACGGCGGCATGTAGAACGGTCCCTCCGACTCGGCCTACGGGCGAGGGCCATCCCTCCTGCAGGCGGTTCAGTCTCAAGCTTGAAGAGTCGCCATGGGCAAAACATCGCTCGACCAGCTCAGCGTCGTTGCGCATCGCTGCATGTTGGATGGCAATATGCCCAAAATGGGTGTAGAGCATTCTCGTAGTGTCAACATGAAAAATCCTGATGTTGGTGAGGTTGAAGAGATTGCGTCGACACTCTTCCTCTAGCGTCGCCTCCTCGCTATACGACATACACGACGTTTCTTCGTCTTCGGTATCGAATGTATCCTCGTCACCGAGTGAATATTCGTCATCCAGGATCACTTTTCGCGGCGGTATTGGTGGTGCTTTTGGTGGTGGGACCATGAAATCTATGATACGAAACAAGAGCTCATTCGGCAATCGCGACAACGGGTACTTGTCTTTCTCCATTGTGAGCTTGGGGGTTGCGTCGAGTGGTGAGATGATGTTGCTGCACTGAGGTGTGATTGATTATCTCTGGGGTAGAATACGACGTAGATGTTCCAGCACTGTTTCTTGCGCCATTCGAAGCTGATATCCAGCATTTATATACAGGCATGCCTTTTGTTACTTGCAGCGAGATGTTTCGAATCTTTATCTACCGCAGTGCTTTGTCAACGTCTGTGCTCAGTCCTTTCGATGATTGTCCCAAACTTTGTTCATTCCGTGTTCGCAAATACAGATGTTCTTCGGACCCTGTAGTTTTCCGTTGTCTCTTTCCAGTCTTCGCTCTCCAGTAGGGACCTCAGAGTCGCTGGGCTCGCCGAGCTTGCTGGGGTTGCTGGGATTGCTGGACTTGCTGCGCGGCCTGTTCAGAAGAAACCCCAAGTCAGTCTTAGGCGGTGATGCTGTGCAAGAATATGGTAATAAAGGCAATGAATCTCGTTTTCTTTCAGTACGAGCACTGAAACCCATTCTAAACTTGCAGCCTAGTCAATGAATGTTCAGTACATAGTTGCATTGAACAAACTGGCGAGATACAAACTAGCTCCAAGCTGTTACTATTAGAACTTTCCGAGTTCCCTGTCCCGTTCATCGAGCAGCAAGAGCCGCAATCTTCCGAAATCAGACTGTCGCCGGCGCAATCGTTGAATGGCTGTGAGCCCCTTAAAATCCTCAATACAGACCGACGTGCCAAGCTGGATGAAGTAGTTCGCGTCCTTGATAGCAAACTTCTCATTATATCCCTTGGTGCCCACCTTGTTCACGATCATGTGAAGATAGGTATACCCCTCCGGAGAACGCCAGTTCGGATCGAACTCCAAGTGCTTCACTTTCGCCCAAAGGTTGTGATTAGGGGCCTTGGCGGCAACTTCAACCAGCTGTGACCCATTCGTAGGATTCAGGAATGCCGCCTGTAGTGCGGAGAAAAGCGCCCTTTCCTGTTTCTCAACCGCATAGAGGTAGGCATGGTCAATGGCTGCCTGAGACAGGCGCTCTCTGTGCTGCAAAAAGTCGTAGCCCCTAGCCGATCGAAGTCTGGGACTCCGGATCCAAAGCTTGAAGACGGCATCAACCTCGTAGTGACTGATGGTGGCCCCCAAACTCACAAGCAAGTAGAGCAGGTGAAGTGGCACGTCCTCTTCGGCTCTCATGGACTCCTCGACAAAGAAGTCATGCAGAATCGTTGGGCCGCCTGGGTGAGCTGTCAGGTTGATATCGCCACCCTTTGACACAAGATTCTTCAAGAGCTTTCCAAGGTATTTGTGGTCACCGCTCACGAACATAATCTCTTCCCACAGCTTGTGGATGGCTGTGCGCCCCTTGGAGTTCCTACCGTTGATGCGAGCCCCGTTTTCGACCAGCAGGTCCACGGCTTCCATCACGTCTGCACATGCCTCGTTTCGCTGGTCCACAGTCGTCAGGTGGACAAAGGCGGCCGGCATGGCACAGATCAGAGGCGACTCCGCAGCTGCTGGGTGCGAGAGTCGATTGACGTTGGCTCCGTGCTTGATGAGATCTTTGATGGACTGGACTAAGAAATTGCGCGCCAGCACCGGTGGGCCAGCGGCACAAAGCTTGACGGCATAGATGAGTGGCGTTCTTCCGAGGTCTGTCGATACCTCGACATCAGCTCCAGCTTGGAGGAGTGCGGAAAAATAATTCTGTCTGCCAAGCTGCAGAGCAACGTGCAGGGCAGAAAACATGGACGCGGCTCTCGGCAGGGCGGCATTGAGGCTCTGCTTACATTTATCGAAGAGCTCCCTTCGGAGGTCGCTCATGTGGTCTTGGTGATCTTCCTGCGGCATCGCTGTAAACAGATGGTAGACGGTGACGACAGCCGTGTTCGGGTCCAACTCCCAGTCTCGGCTGGAGACGGCGAGCTGAGCAGGAGCACCGGCGTCGACGAGCATCCGAACAATATTCTTGTGCTTTCGAATGAGCGGCAGCAGAAGGGGCAGCCAGCAGGTCTTGTCAAAGCAGTTATACATTGACCTACCGTATCGTCTCATTTCTCCATCTCGATCTGGGTCCTCGAGGACATCGTGGTTGGGTTTGTTGATGCCAGAGCTCAAAGCGCGGACGTCGGCTCCGTATCTGAGCAGGTCTCTCACGATGGCATCTTTGCCTAGAGCTGCGGCAAAGTGAAGGGCCGATCCAAAATTGCCGGAATAAGGGTGATCCTCGCGGATGAACCACTCGTCTTCCTGGTTCTCGTGAACAGCGTTAACATCGCCACCATTCTCCACAGCCAGTTTCAGGACCTTGCGGTGGAGTTTTTCCTCCTGAACGGATGTGCTTTTGCGAGAAACCCAAAGGATGGCCGTTGAATTGCCGAACTTGGCATTCTTGGTGTAGAGATGGGGTGTGGCAACGAAGTACCACATCCAGCAAGTTTGGGCGAGTTTGCCGAGGTCCTTTTCCTCCAAGTAGTAGGCGATGTTGTCCCGGAGCTCAGCGGGGATCCGGACGAGCCACGGACGCAGCGACTTTTCAGTGTCTTCGCTCGACTCCATGGCGAAACGTGAAGCCTGGTTGTGTTTGGGGACTGTTGTGTTTGTGTGGTGGGGAGAGTGCCCTGCCGCCGTGTTGCGACGCGTTTTCGGGAAACGGTGAGGAAAGGTGAGGAAAGGGTGAAGTGCAGGCCTTCAAAAACAGGAATTCTTTTTTTTTTGTGCGAAAGTCAGGCAGCAAGGCCTCAAGAAATCGAGTTGCAGTTGTCGAGTGCTCAACAGTGGTGACCTGCAATAAATTAACAGAAGGGCTTGATCCGTTACGCAGAAGGACAGCGTCGGGGATGTGCGTGTTTCTCAGTCGGCTATCTTGGCTGAAGTTGCTTCTTCCGTTCAGTGACAAAGATGCTGAGGGAGAGGCCCTTGAGATGAGAAAGCGGGAAGGGCAACGTTGTTGTTTGTGCGGGCGACGTAGTGAAAAGCCTGGTGGTTGCCCCGACGACTCAAGGGTTCATGGGTGCGAGTGATACTGTTCGGGCGTTCAAGTGCACTGAAGCTGCCGAAGCTGCCTTCTTTGGTATCGATGACAGAAAGTGTGAGGAGGAGGACGTTGTGCGAAGAAGCAAAGGCTGCGAAATGTATATAGCGCCACGTCGTTCTGCTTACGGGTCGCGGACACCTGAGCATGGACACTCGCCAGATGTTCACGTGCGCACTCCAATAGCTTTCGATGACTCGCAGTCTAAAAAGGAGACACAACCAAGTCATCGGAGACAACGTCGAGTCTGCTCCAAGTTGAACGTACATATATAGGCTCCTGTCTGCTGAATCTCGAAACCTTGTCCAGTTGTCTGGACTCAAAAGCATGAGCGAGTCATGAGCACGCCAACTGCAGCATTCCCTAGGTGCTCTCATCATACTCATCTATCACGCTCTTGGGTTTAACAAACGTTCCCAGAGGCGTGTATTTTAAGTGTTCAAAACCAAACCCCTCTGGCCCGCCAAGCTTGATTCCCCTGTCCGTCGAAGTCCACTTGTCGCTGGCAGCAAGTCCCAAGACGACAACGAACAAGCCGTACCTATACTCGGGAGTCCCGATGGCTTCGCCGTTCTGCGCGTCAATGATGGTAATCAGATCGGGGACGATGGCCAGCACGTCCTCCTGGCGCTCCTCTCCGCCGTCATCGCGCACCCTGAGCGCGGCAATGTTCTCGTTCTTGAACGGTATCTTGATCGTGCCCTGGAAGGAAGGGCTTGCGTTTTCTCCGTCAACCGCATCCTCGTCCCTGACGCTCGCGCCTTCGATGATGCATTCGCCATACACGTATCCTGACCGCAGCGTTCGCTCGACGCCGACAATCTTGCCCTTCCACAGGACCCTGCCCGCGCCCTTGCCTCCGCACTCTTCGATTATCGTCTCCGCGACATTGTCCACGCGGTTCTCTTTCCTCGCACGGGCGACGCCGCGTCCGATCCTCCAGGCCTGCGATATCGTGTGCTCGACGACCCAGCGCTTTGTCTCGGCTCCCGAGACGGGGGCCTCGGCACAGCCTGTGTGGGATCCCATCTGGCTGAGGGCAGCGCGCATGATGCGTTCGACCTGCATATCAGAGCTAGCCTTTGGCATGAGGACGACGTTTCCGTTGCCGTCAGACATGGCAATGGGGAACCAGATGGGGCTTCGCTCGTTGAACACCACGGGCGTGGTCTGCCACTTCGTGGGATAGGCTCGGCCCATCCAGTCGCCGTCGACAGCTGGGATGTCCATGTATGTGCTGGCTCCCAAGGTCATACCCTGCAGGCCGTTTCCACCGCCAATTTCGATCGCAATCATGTGCGTGGCTGGCCGATCACATATCTTGTACAACTCCGTTTGTGCCTCCATCAGCTCGTCCGCCGCCAGCTTCTCGATTCCCACGGTCGGGCTGCCCACTCCACCACCGCACCCAACCTGGTCATCATCTTTCAAGTCGTAAGGGTTGACGACACGTACGATCGCCCCCTTTCGCAGCTCTGATCGAAGTCGTACCATTTGCGAGTAAGGCGAGCCGCCGCCGCCAGTGCCAAGGATGTAGCATCCAATCGTGATCCAATCGAGATCCGTCTCGGAAATGTACCAAACGCGGTTCTTGACATTTGGCCTGTAAGACAGTATATCCAGCTCTGGCTCTGCCATCTTGGACACCTCAACGGATCTGCGCTCGTTTGCCTTTCGTTCGTACTGGCCCATGTCTTGAGCTGGCTCGGATGTATCTTCTGGTGGCAGAGAGACGCTCTCGCGCTTGGAGAGATCAAAGTCGCCAGCGGCACGGACGATGAAGCGGGTCTTATGGGCGATGTACTGTATTATCCATTAGCTTCGCCCTGAGCTTTCTCATCATGCAACATACCGCAAGAGGAAGCGTGTCCTTTTCAACAATCTCAACAGACGAACGCAAGGCGCCAGCAGCCACGGTCTTTTCGATCGCTTGCTGCCCGACCTCTTCAAGCAGCTCACCGGTCGACTTGGACTCGGTGGACTTAACAATGTCCACCACGGCACTGACGCGAGCCATGGCCGCGCCAATGGCATTCGCAACCTGGGACCACTTGGGCTTGAGGACCTGACTTGCTCCTCTCAACTCGTCCGGCGCAATAACGGCGCCGCCGCCCACAAGAAGAACAGGCAGATCCTCTGGCGACGTCTTCATGTTGTCGACTACCTTTTCCAACTTGGCGCGTACAAGCCCCTTGAATGTGCTGAGTTGGTCGGCACTGAGAGCCCCGTTGGCGAGGTCACGGTTCCCGATGTCGATGTCTGAGTTAGCAACCACTGTGCAGTCCGTCGCCGTGAGAATCTTGCCGCCAAAGACGATGGAGTCCTCGGGTAGCCTGTGGCCGACGCTGTCTGGGCCGACAGTAAAGCCATCCTCTTTTCGAACGATGGAGCCTCCTCCAAGCCCTATGCTTTTGACGTCCGGGCACGAAAAGTTCATTCGGATGCCCGCAAGCTCGCTGTACGCCGCCTGCTGTCGGGGAAACCCATTTGCCTGGAGCAGGCCGACATCAGTGGTAGTTCCACCGATGTCGACCACCATGATTGCCTCGGACAGCTCCCCTTGTGCCAGGAATGCAGCACCTCTCATGCTGTTCGTCGGGCCACTTGAAAAGGTTCGGATGGGAAGCCGTGCTGCCGTCTCCCCGGAGAGGACGGTCCCGTCGTTTTGCGTGATGAAGAGGGGGCAGTGCAGACCCAGCTTCTTGACAGGCTCCTGGAAGGACCTAATCGTCTTTCTGGCAAACGAAAGGATAGAAGCGTTCAGTATGGACGCATTCTCTCGCTCCAGGAAACCGAGGTTAGCAATCTCCTTTGAGCACACAACATCGCAGCCCGGCAGCTCGGCCTTTATGATCTCAGCGGCCCTCTCTTCCTGCCGCTCAACGGTGTCGATCGGGCTGAAGACGCCATTTACCACAATGCTCTTGATGCCCCTTTCTCGGATTGCTGCACACTCTGCTCTGATCTCATTCTCATCAATGTCCGAGATCAGATTCCCATCAACCTCCAGTCCACCCTTGAGCAGTGCGTAGTGGCCGAGTATCAACTCCCTCATGTCATCTGGCCAGTCCACGCACGGAGGAGCATGCTTGGAGAAGGGGCCACAAAGACGAATGACGGCAACAGCGGAGAGCCTGGATGCATCTCTCTCCACGACGGCGTTGACAAAGTGCGTGGTTCCAATGGTGACGCTGGCGACCTCGTCCGGGCTGATCTTGGCAGACTCGAACATGGCCGTGATGGCATCATTGATGCCGACGCTCGGGTTCGTCGTCGTGGGAGCCTTGTGCCATGCTAAGATGCCCTTGTCGGGAGATGAGACGGCCTGAGGGTCGAGGATGACGCCGTCGGTGTTGGTGCCACCGACATCGACGCCTATACGGAGGCGTCTCACGTCCTTGGCGGCGCACATTGCTGCTGTCTTGCTGCGGCTCTTTCGCTAACGTGAATCGGCAACCGGGCGAGCGTCTAGGATCGGATGGGTTCAATGCAAGGATATCGTCGCAGCTCGGCTTGCAGGTACTGGTGTTGAACAGCCCGCGAGGCGGAGACGGAGCGGGGCGAGTCTCTCGGTGTCCGAGCCGCACCTTGGTCGGACATCCGGCGGATGTCGCCGCCGTTGGATTCGTCGCTCGGGAATTTACTATTGACCAAGTCTCAAAGTCTTCAATCGACGCATTCGAAGACGCCCTCGCTACGCAGGTCCGTGCCGCTTCGCAACCCGTTCGCTCCATCTGTGGTGCCCTTGGCCAAAAAGTTCAAGACCTCTGGAGGGCTTCGTGCCGTCTATGTCAACAACTGTATACTACACTACGGGTAGCAGAGAGCACTATGGGTAACGGACAGTCCTTGGCCCTGATCCACGAAGGTATAGCAAATTGCTACAGGACAGTACAGGAGTACGGGCCTACTCGTATGTATAGTAAATTGGTGGGGCGATTCCCTTGCACCGTCCCACATACGAAGTACAGCAGTCCTCACCGCCTTGACCCCGCCGCGAGAGACTGAAGTGATAATTTTGATGCTGTGTAGCCTCGCCGGTATACCATCCCGTTATTCTTGCACGATGCCGCGGCCAAGATCCACGCGGCAGCCAACGCAGCCAACGCAGCCCACACAAACCCGATTGACTTGGACCAATGAGGAAGAGATATTCCTCCTCGAGATGGTGCTTGAGGCTCGTCGCGATGACCTCTTGCGTAGCCGGAAGAACCAGTTCGTGAAGGCTATATTCGAAACCTTCGTGCCTCGTATGGCAAAGCGCTTCCCCGAACGCTCTTGGAACCTCACGGCGATAGAGAACAAGCATCGCCAACTACGTCAGTTCTGGCGGATATTCCGTGAGGCCGTGGAGCTATCAGGCAACGTATACAACCCACATAACGGCAAGATCACGATGTCTCTAAATAACGAGGCCGCCCTAAAAACGAAGCATAAGTCATTTGCCACGAAGGTACTCCGCGGCCTGCCACTTACGGATATACTCGATCATATGACCTGGGCCGAGATCTTCCACGATAGCCAGCTGGCTAGTAGATATATCGCTGGGGCATCCGATGATAATTCCTTCGAGTCGATGACCCGGCGGCGGCGTGGCGATGCTAGCCATCAGCAGCTAGACGACGATGACGAGACTGCGAGCGGCTCATCTGACGGCGAAGAAGGTGACGATACTCTCCAGCTAGCCAGCCAACCGCCAGAGACTCCACGGGCATCACGATGCGAGTCAGTCGCCTCTTCTACGTCATCACCTGGCACGGTGGGCTCGTTGGCGTCTATGCGCAAGGCGATGGCTAAACAGCGTCAGCAACGGGACGAGCGTATGTTTGAGGTTATGAATACCTTCGTGGCCCAGTTTCGCCAGCCGCGGAAGCATATCATTACAAAGCGTGTAGATGGAGCAGATGATTTGGAGAAGGCCGTACGAGACTGTATACAACTTGCCGAGTCACGAGGGATGCCATTCGTGATCAAAATCGTCGACTTCCTCAATCAAGGCAATACAAATCCAGTGGTATGGAATGCGTTGCCGTCAGAAGAGGCTAAAATTGCGTGGATTGGGCGTTATATTGGGTTGGATTCGGAAGATAATGATTTTACGCTGGAGTAGGGGCTACGATGTGTTTATAGGATTACTATCCCTTACAGCTAGCCGCAGCTGTCACTCTGCTTATAGCTGTTATAGCTGTTACAGATTTTCACGTAGCTGTCACCCTATTTACGACCGTTGCAGAGTTTTCCTGACTATAAGAGTCTCTAGCCTCCATCACACACTCGCCCCGTCACTATCCTAAGCAGCCCCAAAACCCTCATGGTCAGATTCATCCTGTCCAACGAAGTCATACTCAGCAGCGCTAGCCCGAATAATCTTCCACTTCCTCTTGCAAGGGAAAGCTTGCAGCAACTTTGGTAGACACATCTTTACTGGCCGTTCGGCAAAGACGGCCTCAACGATGCCCTCACGGTGGAAGGCGCCAGTCTCCACAAGCTTGACGTGACATCCATCGACGAGCAGGACAGTGCGAACGCCTGATTCCCCTGCAGGCGGGCAGGGACGGACTGCATCTTTGCAAATTATTAATGTTATTGCGTAGTTGGAGGTGCACTGCGAGGAGATGGATCACGGAGATCGGGACCTCGTTCGAGCTGAGTCATCGGCCCCGTTGGGCAGCTAACGGCGTAGCGGTTTACAGGGGAGCTTCAACGTTGGATCAACGAGAGCTGCGTCAGCCAAATCGTCACTTCGCCACTGCATCACGCACGCCACGAGCTCGAGAACGCCGCAGCAGGTCTACGCAATCCGTTACGCCTCTTCCCCCAGCTCGAGCGTCTGAAACACCACAATGCCCCTGGTCTGAAGGTCGGTCCAAGGCCACACTTGCGGTTTCGACGCCCTCTCAACGTTCTGAAAGAGGCGGCCGTTGAGCAGGCGCCAACCTCACCGACCTCGGCTGCCGTTCGATTCTGATTCCTCACGCATCATCACCGCGAAGCGAAGACCAAAACGACATACCATTTATTACTTTTCGGGTCAACAGCCGCAAGCGCCGCTGGCCGCCTTGCGAGCTGATACTGGCCCAGTTCCTGCCCGGACGACCGTATCTCGCGTTTGGGTAGAGCCCTTCGTGTCTTCAAACGAACAGAGCCTTCAGCACCGCTGCGGCCATCAAAACAGCGTCAACCTCAACAAGATGGCGAGCCCGTATAATCTGCGGTCTCAGGACCAAGATACGAGCCCCTATGCCGCTCTGCCGGGCACTGCGCAAACCGATTTTGTGCCACACAACATGACGCCCATGAAGTCGAAGCTGGCTGGTAGAGAGGTGGCCGGTAAGCCTTGCTGCGTACTTATCCCGCAATAGCCCCTGCAGATGCTAACAAGGTACCGTTTGAACAGGATGCCACCCGAGTCGATGGATATACGAGCTACTACAAAACACCTTCACCGTTTGCGACATGTTCGAGCGAGCGCGGAACGTCAAGTTGGACAGCACCTACACCTGGGACCATCCTCACAAGCTGGTAGTAAATGGCAACCAAAGCTTTTCGACGCCCTCCACTCGAGTGCTGTCCGCGATATGCCTTGACTGTCACTTCCACTTCGTCTTCAAAATGGCATGGGACGAAACCCATACCGACGCGTTATGCAACCCGAGTCAACCTCGATGGCCGCTACGAGATGACCAGTTTCCTTGGCACCACCTAGTCTGGGTAGGCTCAGCCGCGGATACGGACATTACCAGCGACCACAACAAATATTATCCTCTTTTGGCACGCGAAACCTTTGTGTGCTCGGCGCCGCCCTGTACTTTTCAGGTAGTTCTGGAAGTATCGGAGCCCCGAATGCCCACCTGGTGGGTAAAGCTCTTGCTGGATCGGGAGGCCATTTGCGAGCAACTGAGGGTGGCAAAAGAGCAGGAACCAAGCCGTTACGAGGGCGCAACCGACGACTGGGCGTATCAAGCACCTCTGAACCTCAATACGTACCTCAAGAATTTGCTCGAATCAGACCCAGCCGATGTCCGAAGCATATCGAAACGGAACAAGCGATTTGCCGTGCTCTTCGGACCTCGTTGCTTCTCAATCTTCGAGCAGTTGGAATTCACTGAGCAAGTGGTGGACCGTGGCGGCGTGGACGAAGGTGCCTTTACGCCAAATGCGCCTGCTCCGCCGGGCGGCCCGTCTGGGACGACAGAGCTGGGAACATACCGTGCCTACTTGGAGGACGTGAGAGCCGAGGTCCAATGCCTCATCCACAAGGCTGGCCAGGCAGGCGAGAGACCGACCTACTGCACGCCAGTTCTGCATGGCGACCTTCAATGTCAGGAAGTGCCCAACCTTGACGGGAATACCTTGGTCAACGCGGAACGGTACAGGGTACTGGGAGTCTTGCCGAATCAATCCCGGGAAATCATTGTCAACGCCTACAAGCGCCAATGGGAAGCTCTGCCAAACTCTCGACGGACCTTGGTCGACAGCCTCATGGCGGTGGCGAATGATATCGGCGATGAGCTGCTCTCCGATTATGCCATGACCCAGTCCTCGGTTTTCGACAGCCAGCTTCAACGGAATGGCACCAGCGATGACGATGGCATTGTCTCTCAAGCCCTCAGCTTTCTTGGCCTCCAACCGCCGAATAACTACAGCGCCGATTCGATTATACTGGCATTCAGGCATAAGCTGGCCCAGGACCCGGCTGCGGCAGTTACTGCGCGGTCCATGCTGATGTTGATTGCTCAAGCCTCAACCGACGATTCATATCAAGCCACGCTTCTCATGGAATCCGATGCCAAAATGTCATTGGAGACTGCCAGAGTTGTTCTCGGCCTGACTAGTTCTGATTTGCCATGGCAGACGTCGGCTGCAGCGACCAGGACGAAAGTGAGTATCCGCCCGGTGCCTTAGGAGGATGCAGACGGGTCGCATCATTATATCACCACGGTGGATGGAATGCCATTTTACTGGCGCGGCCCTCAGTTTGAGCTACTACTGACACTTGGCAAGGTGGAGGGCAGCAAGTCCGCGGAAGAAACCGCGGTGTACCTCGACGCCTTGGACGCGCTTGCGGATCACACAAGTTCACCGACTCTGAAGCAGGCAGCAATAGAACTACGCCAGTCCAGCGGCATCCCAGGGATTGGCAACGACTCGCGAGAAGCTGTCGATATGAACGCAGTAAACTTCGCCCTACCTGTAGGGCTTAACAACATTGGAAACACCTGCTACTTGAATAGCCTTCTTCAGTATCTCTTCACGGTGAAGCCAATCCGCGATATCGTGCTCAACTACGACAACTCAAAGTTGGACTTGACGGACCAGAACATCAAGGCACGACTCCTCGGTGGAAACAGGATGCAAATGGACCGCGGCGAGGCAGTGGTAGCACAAGCATGTAAGCTCTTTTCCACCTTCAGGTCGGTTCACAGCTGGTTTAATAGGTCCTAACATTAGAGCAGTCGCACAGGAGCTTGCTACACTGTTCCGAAACCTCCAGTCCTCAGATCAGGCTGCGACCCGGCCATCTCAACGACTTGCCAATGCAGTTTTGCTGTCGACACACACACTTCTTCACAGCTCTAAGCAACCCTCTGAAGCTCCAGCTGCGTCGCAGCCTCCGCCTCTCCCCGCCCGCCCATCACCAGCATTGCCAAACAGACCCGCTGAGGATGTCGACATGGTCACTTACAGTGTGACAGCCATCCCCGAGCCTATGGATACAGCCAGCAACTCGAGTTCAAGGACGCTGATAGACCAGGAAGATGCGCGGTCGGAGCGCTCGTATGAGAAGGTGGAGACTCCCGTAATCGAACGGGAAATTTGCGACGCAGACTCCGGAACAGAGGTGCGACAAATTGAGGATGTCAAGATGGCTGACGATGAACAAGTTGTGCAACCCTTGATTGGCAACATGGTGGATCATGCAAGTGACGATGTCTCCATGGCCGACGCTGTTGAGCCTGAAACGGTTGACCAAAAGGTTCTCAACGCCTTGGAGCACCAGAAACGATCGTCTGGAACCGATCAGCAGGATGTCGAGGAAGTCATGGGGAGCATCATTAACCGCTTGCAGGCGGCGATCCGGCCCAGCTCGATTGATGAAGAGACGGGTATCCAGTTGGAAAAGATCATGGAGACCTTCTTCGTCACCACGGTCAACTACACCAAAAAGTTTGACGACAAGTCGTACCAGCATGAGATTAGCTTCGATCGTTCCATCACTGCGTTCCCGGCTTCCGATGGTCCATGTTCGCTGTACGATGCGCTAGGGCGCAACTTCGATCAGCAGATTCTCGAGGAGAGCAAACTTTCACGATACACGGCAATCAAGACGCTGCCGCCTGTGCTTCATGTGCTCATTCAGCGCTCGCAGTCAATGGGCAGCAAAAACGGCAACCCAGTGGTCATCCCGGAGACGCTGTATTTGGATCGCTATATGGATGCGCCACACGATTCGCCGATATTCCGACGTCGCGTGGAGGAATGGGCGATTACCGACCGATTAGCTGACTTGAAGTCGATGGTGGCAAATATTGATCCCAACCCTGCGTACCTGTCCATGTTTCGCGACTCCACGACGGGAGCCCAAGAAGCAACCGGCAAAGGCGACACAAACGGAAACAGATCACCGGTGACAGATGGAAACTCTGACAAAACCGGAAAAAGAGAGCCGCCAAGGCGCGCCAACGTGTTCAAAGAGACGTGGGACTTTGATGGTTCAGCCGAAGATGGGTTCCTCCTTGTGAGGCCTGCCAAATCAAAAAGCCCTCCTGCATCTCCTCTGCAGCCTACATCTCCTCTACAGTCTGCATCTCCTGTGCAACCTGCATCTCCTCTGCAGCCTGCATCCCCCTCGCCACCTGTATCTTCTCCGCCTCCTGCAGACTCCGGACAGGGCCGGAAGCACATGAATGGCGCCGAGACGGACATTGGTGTGCGACGCATGATGATAGAGGAACTTGAAGAGCTCGAGAAGATGCAGGAGGAGCACTTGGAAAGCATGAAGAGCATCCCCTACCGACTTCATGCCGTCATCTGCCATCGTGGCCACCTCATGTCCGGTCACTACTGGGTCTGGATATGCGACTTTGAAGACCGAGTATGGCGGTGGTACAACGACGCCGACGTCCGGGAGAATAAGGACACGGCCGAGGTCTTGAACACGTTGAGCACCAGCGGCGAGCCGTACTTTCTCTGCTATGTCCGTGACGAGGACAAGGAAAGGTATGTGGACGTGCCAAAGCGGCAGCCTCCCACACCCACGTCTGAGGAGCAGAAAACGCCGCCATCGGGGCCCGTCACGACGGACAACGACGGCGACGTCAATGTTGTGGATACGGAGGAGTCGGGGTCACCCGAGGCGGACACCGTTGGCCGAGTGCCATCACCGAACTACCGTATCGAGTGAGAAGCCTTTGCAGAGAACTGGGTCGGGACGAGGGATCATCGCTGTATAAATATAGCAAGCGGCAGGGTCATGGTGGACAAGACGAGGTGGATCACGACAGGTACATTAGGATTTGGGCGGTTTGGAGGCGCGTGCGATTATTTGTAAAGCGTTGACAAGGCGTAGTCTCTGACTCGAGCATGGCAGCGTGAGCACTCGAGACAATGTCGGCGTTCAAGGACAAGGCATCAGTCCAATAGAGTGACGAAATTCATACTACATGATTGATTTGATGGATGCCTTTCTTCGTGCGTCCAGCTTCCGTGCTTGGCCACCTGGGCAGCACTTTTGTGGCGCTATGTTGACTTTGGCGGCATATAACCTGGCCACGGGGTGTTTTCGGATTTGACATTTCTCTCCTTTTATACACGCCTCATCGCTTATCGCCCCTTGAAGACGGGCTTCCTCTTCTCCTGAAACGCCTTGAGCGCCTCGTTCCTGTCCTCAGTGTTGACGACCCTCTGGTACATCTCGTCCTCCTTCTCGGGCCTCGCCCACGCAACGGCCTGCAGACCGGCCCTGATGGCCACGGGCCCGCCCTCGCAAATCTCCTGGGCCAGCCGCACGGCCTCGGAAAGGGCCGACTTGCGTGCGACCTGGAGGATGTCCGAGGCGGCGCGCTCGTCCTCGGGGACGACCTCGACGAGGCGGTCGGCGATGCCGAGGAAGTAGGCCTCGGGGGCGGCGACGCGGCGACCGGTGAGGATGAGGTCGCGGGCGCGGGCGAGGCCGACGAGGGCGGGGAGGCGGTGGGTGCCGCCGGCGCCGGGGATGATGCCGAGGCGCGTCTCGGGCAGGCCGACGGTGGCGTTGGAGGTGAGGACGCGGAAGTGCGTCGACAGGGCGAGCTCGAGGCCGCCGCCGAGGGCGAGGGAGGAGATGGCGGAGATGGTCGGCACGGGGAGGTCGGAGAGGGCGGCGAAGGTGCCGCGCAGGTTGGCGAGGAAGTCGGCGGTCCTGAAGGCGTGTCTGTTAGCGAATCCCCCCAACGGCAGCGTCTCGAAGCACGCGAGGAACTCACTCTTCCTGCGTGAACCCACGGCGCTCCTTCAAGTCCGCCCCCGCGCAGAAGCACGTATCCACGGCACTCGCAATCACGAGCGCCCTCGTCGGCCCCAGCCCCGCGGCCCCGGCGCCCCTCGGCGCGGCGGGCATCTCCTCGCCGTCGGGCCCGTACTGCGCGTGCACGTCGTCGACCTCTGCGCGCAGCGACGCCAGCAGCGCCTTGGAGATGGCGTTGCGCGCGCCGGCGCGGTTGAGCTCCAGCACGCGGATGTGGCCCGAGGACGCGGCGGGGAGGTTCGTGACGCGGATGAGGGGCTCGCCCGAGGCGGCGGACGAGTAGAGGCGCCGCACGAGGGGCGCCGCGAGGGGCGAGAGGCGTAGACGGGGAGGCATGGCGGCGGATGGGCTGTGAGGATTGCGCTGAGGAGAGGGGGGAGGTTTGGTGTGAAAGGTGTGCGATGGGAGGTGGTGAGCTCGGCTCAATTCGAGTGACGTCTTGGCTCGGCTTTCGTCGGTACATGTCGGTTGTACTTTACGTCTCGACTTCCCGATCTGGAAGGAAATCACTACGGTAGAGCTGTTCGAGCGAAGACAACCAACAATAGGTCGCGGCAAAACAAGCACGATGGCATGATATCGCTTTGCGATGCAGAGGGAACACGGCAAGTGCCCGCGCAAGCAGCTTCCGGCTTTGCTTCTTCATTGAGAATGTACTCGCATCGCCGTGCCTTACGTATAAAGTCGTGGTGGTAATGCCACGGTGCTACCAACCCTGACGAGTCTGCAAGATCAACAAGATCACGTGGTCTGTTGAGGACGAAAGAACACACCAAAAGCCGAGTGCATCAGTCGTGTAAGCACGAGCCGTGTTAGCGGTGTAAGTCATGATAACCGCAAAGCAGGCACTTGTAGAAGTAGTATCCGTACATCATGTAAGTCAGGGCAATAGACGATGAGTGGCAACGAAGGCCGTCTCTAAGAAATGGGAGGGAAAACCAAGAGTGACATTCTGTAACTATCAGAGCGACTGGAATGGGTGATGAACATGAGGGACCATCTGTTCTAGGTGCCCAGATGTCCCTTTTATGCCTTGACAGTCCTTCAAACCCCTGGTTGTCCCTCTACCTTTTCTGTGTTTTTCCCGACTCCGTGTCCTGGGGTCTGCACCATCACCCCAACAAAGTGGTCCTTCCGTAGTTAGGTGAGACCTGGTAACAGTACTGCAAGAAGACTGAAGCTTGAGGAGTCTATGTAACGCGCAGCGCCCCGCGTGCGCAGAACAACAAGGTGCACACGCGCCCGAGCCCCGCATGCCAGCGGCGCGCGGGTGCAGCGACGCCCGCAACTGGTGGTCGCCGGCGGTGCCCTTAGGTATCGCCACGCTATCGCCACCCAGAAGCTTGAGACTCCTCAAGCTTCAGTCTTTTTGCAGTACTGTTACCAGCTCTCACATAACTACGAAAGGACCACGTGATCTTGTCGATCTTACATTCTAGGTGGCGACGGCCTGTTTAGGAGTTGATATAGATGCTAGCTGAGGAAGCGCTTGATGGAATCGCATGTGCTCTAACGGCTCTAGCGTATTCTATAGATTATAGCCTGAGTACGATGCCAATTGGGAAAAAGAAGTAGATAGAACTAATCTTAAAGATATAGGGAGTATAATGATATTCATGATAAGAAATTAAGAGGAGGTTAATACCGAAAAATAAGTACGTAAAGATATAGCTAAGAGTTTACCGAATAGAGTCAAGTTACGAGTAGTATCTTAATTAATGATAAAATGTCCGGCAGAATTAATACGGTGTAGTAATAGAGAGAAGGCGGTAACGTAGGCAGTATATAGATAAGCCAAATAGAATGTATTTATAATTTTCGACCCCCCCCCCTCCTCTCCTCCCCCAAGGGTTTGCTAATTTACGGAAGTTGACTGAATGAGTTGTTATACTTTTACAGTAACCGTTAACCGTAATATCTTGCTATAGCGGAGAATGGCGCTCAAACTCTGCAGGGAGAGTTTCCAGCCATGAGAGAATTCGCCCGTCTGGATCGGGGTCGGGGTATTGCAATAACTCAGGTGCTTGGGCGGCGCCTGACATTGCCGCAATTTGGAGTAGCGCCCATTGAATATTAATCATTGCGACAAAGTCCTTCTCTTCCTCTTGGTCGATATGTACTTTGATAACGTGGCCGGAGCAGACGGGTCGGTTAGACGCGTGAAAGTTGGCGCCTGCCTTGGAATGGTCGCCGAGTTGGAAGATCATCCCCTTAGTGGTGTCTCTCTGCTCTTGCAGATCAATATGCTTCATTGGGTGCCTTTTTGGACTCTTCGGGAGCCAGCGAAATTGTAGCTCAACTGTAGCCATCTTGGGGGAGGAGAGACATGGCATCGTGCGGAGGTACTTTAGCCCAAAGTACCCTTTCGACCACCACGTATGTAGTGATTGGCTGAGTGAGAGCATATTCCACGATTTGTCAGACAATCCAAGGCCGGTGACTAACTTAATATAAATCGCACTGGTGCTCTCCGTCCATTCGTTCTCTTCGTGGAAGATTGGTGGTATCTCTATTTGGAGAATTGCTCTCGTTTCCCGAATGCTAGCAATTGAATGGTTCCAGGTGAAGGGAACAATATGGCAGATAGCGGGGCGATCGGTCCCCGTAACAATGCATTGATACCCATCTCGTTGGCGACACTTATCGACTTCGGCTTTATTCCGAGGGATATTGCCGTTCGAAATTGGAGAGTACTCAATATCACTATCGTCGTGTCGAGTTGGCTTCTGGCTGCTTTGTTTTTTATCCGACGAAGGCTTTGATGGCTGTTGGCTGCTCTGTCTCTTCGATGACGAACGTTTCGGTGGCTTTTGAAGACTACCCGGCCGAGAATGGGCGGAAGTAGAAGCCCCTGCTGGCTTCTGGATAACTAGATTTCAGTCAAGTTAGTTGCTATCTTGGATATGAGGAATGAATGATGGGACGATATACAATGATATACTAAAGGGACGACTTGGTCTAGTAAGAGCTTCAGTCTCGCCATTTTGCCAATGTTATTTCTGGAGACATTTTCTGTCAACTCTCGTAGTTTATGCAGTGGAGTGACGAGAATAGCGGCGAACTGGACGGCATTGAACTTCCATATTGTCTCGTCCAGGTTATCCAACATCAGCGCTTGGATTCTCTCGGCCAGTTCGAGACGCTGCTCGAACTCTTCCACGGGCACGAGGTCTGTGCCATACTCGGGTCTGGCCATGATGAATTTCTCCAGGATACTGAGGTCTGAATCTCCGTATGAGTCGTAATAGTCTGAAAATGTTGCCGCGGTCAGCTTGGTGCGATGGGAATCGGTTATTGTTGATGTAACGCAGCGCCCTACGTGCCCATAACAATAGCAAGGTGCATACGCGCTCGAGCATAGGTAGCGTGCCAGCGACGCGCGCGCATGGCATCCCGGGGGCTAGCGGCGCCTGTAGCTAGCGGTCGGGGCGGTGCCCTTACTCGTGAGTATAGCCAGGCCGTCGCCACCTAAAAGCTTGAGGTTTCTTAAGCTTCAGTCTAGTCATAACATAGTGTTGCTAGCTCTCACCTAACTACTCGTACGAAAGGACTACGTGATCTTATGTATCTTATATCTAAGGCGCTTTAGCCGTAGATTATATCGCTACTGACTCTCATCTACCCGCTACTGAGCGAGCCATCGTGACCTATGAGCACTCACGTCAAGTAACTCAAGAGGGTACAAATCGCCTGCGGCGAGCTCTATCTTTTCTTACCTTCCAAGGCGCCTACGATACGCTGTCGTTGCCATTGTCGCCGTTCTCGCCGTCCTCGCTATCGTCGCCGTTCTCGCCGTCCTCGCCATCATCGCCGTCCTCGCCATCATCGCCATCCTCGCCGTCCTCGCTATCATCGCCATCATCGCCGTCCTCGCCATCATCGCCATCCTCGCCGTCCTCGCTATCGTCGCCGTTCTCGCCGTCCTCGCCATCATCGCCGTCCTCGCCATCATCACCGTCCTCGCCATCATCGCCGTCCTCGCCGTCCTCGCCATCATCACCGTCCTCGCCATCATCGCCATCCTCGCCGTCCTCGCCATCATCACCGTCCTCGCCATTATCGCCGTCCTCGCCTTCCTCTTCTCGTTTAGACCAAGGGCTAGATTGCGTCTGGATACTGGATGCCGCTGACGGTGCTTCGATGACCTGAAAGTGGGTCTAGTATGTTGATGCTTGACGTCTTCGGCTCTATTCGGAAATGACCTAAACTCCTAACAGCCTAAACGAGATATCAAGACAAACTGCGCCCTCTCCGGAGAATGAAGGCGAAGCTCGTCTTCAGCCCCAACGCTGATCGCCAGCCTCAGCCAATACCATCCGCCGGCCAGAGAACACAAGCACGGCATCCAGGTCGGGTGACGTTATGATGCTGGTCCTGGCTTTTCTTCCCCTCTGGGACTCGCGCGATCCCAACGACCCACCGCCGCGATGGAGGCGGCCGCCTTATTCGGCGATAGGATCCGATCCATACGCACGACCCAAAACTCCTCACCGGCAGTTTGTGCGAGGCGAGTCTGGTCTTGAACGTGCGAGGACCGGGTCGCCGCAGAAGCGGACCATCTCACTTCTCTCGTCTTCGCGGGCAACGCATGACTGGCGGACGCGCTGGGTTCTTGGCAGAGTCGCATCTTGTACTTCACATTCGCTGGGCTGCTCCCGTCCCTCAGCACCGCTGTGGAGACGGACGCGGGAGCGAGCGGCAGAGGCTGACGGGAGGCTGTGAATGGGATTGTGGGCGAGACGGCCCAACGAGACGCCTGGCTGCCGTCGTGAGGTGTCGGGCGAGCGAGGGTGAGCCATGAGCCTCACCTCTACCCTGACCTCCTCCGCCGCCTCCGCCTCGGCCACCGCCTCGCTGCTGCCGCTGTCCATCAACTTCCTCTCCTCGGCCGACTTCGGCGGCAACTCGCGCTTCTTCCCCTTCCACGACCTGGAGCTCCTCGGCGGCGGGGGCAATGAGTACTACGACATCTTCTCCAAGCAGCCGCTGCTCGAGGCGGGCACCGAAGGCGACGGCGACATGTGGCTGTTCCCCAACGGCTGCCGGCTCGACGGCGACGCCTCCTCCTCGGGCGGCGGCGGCGAGACGGACTGCGCGCGGGCCTGCCGCGACGCGGCGCTGCTCTTCGGCTCCATCGAGACCTTCTACAACTGCCTCGCCATCTCCTCCATCGCCTACTGGGCGCGCGACGCCTCGCGGTACTACATCCCCGCCGAGGCGGAGCGCAACGCCAGCGGCCTCCTCGGCGAGGGCGCCTCGCTGGCCGGCTTCGACGAGGGCCCCGTGCTGGCCTCGCTCGTGTCCTGCGCCCAGGCGGCGTGCGGCGGCGACGGCATCCGCAAGCCCTGCAACGACTCCATCAAGGGGCTGAGCCACCAGTCCCGCCCCGCCGACGTCTTCGACGCCATGACCACGTTCTGTCCCGAGATTGCGGCCGAGATCAACCCCGACATCTTCGGGCCCGGGGTGAGTGAGAGCCGACGAGTCCCCCCCCCCGAGTCATGGCCGGCCGCGACGACTGACATGCCGGCTGCGCAGGTCCTAATCTCGTACGTCCTCCAGGTGTGCTTCTCCAGCCTGCTGTACCTCTTCCTCAAGGCCTTCTCCCTGTGGGTGCGCTTCTCCCAGCGCAAGAGGGAGCGCGCGTCCTCCTTCGGCCTCCAGCGCCGCCTCACGCGCATCGAGACGATGATCTGGCGCGACTCGTCGGCCATGTCGCGCACCAGCATCGCCCTCGCCACCACGCTCGTCGAGTTCCAGGAGGCCCAGTGCTGGTTCGTCTTCGCCATCCAGATCGCCTCCATCCTCGCCATCGTCGTCAACTCCCAGGAGGGCACCTTCTGGGGCGAGATCATCGTCAACGCCGCCGTCGCCTTCCACGTCAGCCAGAACGGCATCCTGCCCATGTTCCTCATCCAGATCTGCCTGCACAACGAGGGCATCCGCAACTGGCACACCTTCCTCGGCTTCTTCGCCGAGTACCTGCTGGCCATTGTGGCCACGAGCCAGAAGGTCTACTTCAAGGATGCCTTCAACCTCTTCCGGAAAGAGAACAAGATCGACGCGTGCGGCGGCAACCCCAGCCCGCGGAGCTACTGCGCGGCCATGCACGGCGTCGAGGGCCTGGACCTGAGCTTCTTCCCCCGTCCGTACCTGTACAAGATGGTGTTTCTCGTCCTCGACACCATTGCCATCGTCATCCTCGTGATTGACCAGCTGAGCTGGACGCTGCGGTCGCATCGCCTCACCAAACACATCAAGATCGGCAGCTACCAGGTTGGCCGGGGTCCGGTGGGCAGGTTCAAGCCCTCCTGGGTCAAGCTCAAGACGTGGGTGTGGCGGATCATGGAGCTGGCGTACCTGGTCATCAACCTCCTGTACATGGTTTCGCTCATCAAGGTCTTCAACACGGACAGCTTCGAGGCGAGCAAGTGGTCGTACGGGCAGATCATCGCCATGACGGTGTGGGGGCCCGTCATCGTCAAGCTGTTTGACCTCGTCCTGTGTAAGTCCAGCCCCCGTCGGCACCTCCCCTCAGTCCGCTAACGGCGTGCGTAGCCGGCCCTCCCAAGAACGGCACGAGGCTCAACTCGGGCCCCCCGCGCCTCCGAATCGACAACGTCATCAACCACCGGCTGGACACGGAGGCAGATGAGGAGCTGGAGGACAGAGGCTACGTCCCCGGTCTGGGGCGTAAAGTACCAAGGCCGCCGGAGCTGGCCCTCGGACAGGGGCGTCGGACGCGCGAGGGGAAACGCGACGCGGAAGACGGCATCGGCATGGAGGTGAAGAGCGTGGAGGCAGGCCTGCGTTGGCAGCGAGACGATAACGACGCTTCATGATATGATGAGTGCATATAGCGGCATAGACCTGAGAACCGATCTAGATTGTTCTGCACAAGGCCCGACACTCGCGAGATGGACGTCGACGTAGTAGCATTCGCATTCAAGCGGTCCTATCAGGCTGCTGCGGAGGCTCTTCGTATCTACCCGGCGCAAAGTCGTATGCCACGTTCTCTCTGTCCCGCAAAAAGCTGTCGACGCGCTCGTCCTTGCTCCTCCCCCTGGACACCATGGTGTTCTTGCGCATCTCCTGGCCGATGGCGGCGTTGCGCTGGTGGGAAAACTCGACGACCTGCGCGCCCGACGTCTCGGCGCGGCCGGCCTGGGCCATGGCGCCCACGGTGCACATGGCGACGACGAGGGTCGCGAACATGCCGTTGCTCATGTACGTGGGCTCGCGGCGGTGGCCCCGACGGGCCTCGTGCCAGCGCTCCCAGTCCTCCCAGGTGGCGTTGTGGGCGGCGCTGCCGGGCTGGTGCCGCCAGGCGCGGTCGGCCTCGCGGAGGCTCGGGGCGCGGTGGCCGTCGGTCCAGCCGACGCCGTGGGCGTCGTAGAGGCGGCGCTTGGCCGGGTCGCTGAGGAGGACGTTGGCGGCGACGACGAGGCGGTAGCGCTCGAGGCGGGCGGCGGGGGAGAGGCCGGGGGCGGCGGAGGAGAGGCCGGGGGAGGCGGAGGCGGAGGCGGACGCCGCAGACGGGGAGAAGGC
>JALHBX010000031.1:0-108691 GCA_024340025.1 Tolypocladium tundrense
GGGGGGGCAGGGAGAGGAAAGGAAAGGGAGGGGAGGGAGTTGGTGGGAGGCGGGAGCCAAAGCATTAAGTGCTCGACTCGATCGATGGCGAACAAGGCTTGGTAGTACTCCGTAGCGGCGACGACGACGAACAGCAACGAAAGGGCCACTTGCAAAAGGCTATTGTATCATGACCAGCATCTGGCTGCTTGGGTAGGGATAGGGTGGAGCGCTGAGCGCCGGGGAGGGGGGCTGTGGTTTGCATCCCAGGGCCCCGGGAATGCTGGGTCCTTGACTCCACTGGAATGGCAGGGTTTGTTTGACGGGAGCCAGACAGATGGGTTCGTTCGTGCATGGGCTGGAGCTGGCTCGTCGGTTCCAGCTTGGACGGGCTCGGCTGAGACTGGAGAGCAGAGGCCGCCCGTCTTGCTCTAACACGGCCCTCGCGCCGAACATGGCCGCCGTGTCTCGGCGCTGAATCGCATCCCGTTGCGGAAGACGGCAGCGCGAGGCCATCCGGACGCTCGCAGAGATAAGCTGGCGCAGGGACTCTAGCACATACTCGTAGTCGATGCCTTGGCCCGCCAACGTTCCCTAGGCTTGATTCTTAGCGTCCGGACCAGGGCGGCGCAAGGCGATCGGGCAGTAGATGGAGCACTTTCGTCGCCGCCGGCAGAAGCCCCGTCCTGCCGCTGCCGTGCTCCTTCGCGTACTCGTACATACTCGTACATGCAACCGTTGTCGAGCCGTTGTGATAAGAGATTGGCCCGAGGCATGCCATGGCCGCGCTGTCGCGACAAGCCCGAAACTCAACCTCTGCCCCCTCACCGGTTTCGACGACGACATGATTACCCCTCTTCACTAGCCGTGAGTGTGAACCTTGCGCCGAGCCGGCGAGTCGGCCGGGCCGTTCGGCGCTCTCTCGAGATTCCACCGTGGGTGGTGATGCCTCGTCGTCCATCCTCGCTTTCTGCCCCCGCGCAGAGACGAGGCCAATCACTGCACCGCTCGCCGGGGAAATCTCCTGATCACATCCATCTCGGCGTTGTACAAGTGCAGGCCAGCAGGGCAGAGTTGCAGCAATGGAACGAACGCGATGGGCAACGGCTCGTATCGGCAGCGGCGTCGTCGGCCGAAATCAATATAATGTCTGCAGGCCCGCCAGGGATTGCGTGGGCTCCCCGGTATTTCGACATCGCTGCCTTCTGTCATGTGCTTCGTGCCATTCGGGAAAGGCTCTGTCGACGTTGGGCGCTTGATCGAGACCATGGTTATCTTGCAGGTCTGGGCCTAGGCCCGGCGCCGGTGCAAGCCATTGGCATCTGTGAGTGGCCGCGGCAGCAAACAGCCCACCCACTCACTTGGTGGCTACTGCACCTAGTCATTTGCGTCCCTGGATTGGTGGCGGCGACGATGAGGCAAGCGGGCAGGTTGGAAAACTTCCAACCGTGCAGCGCCTTGGCCGGAAGGAGACTGAAGAGAGAGAAAATGCTGGTGGTGAATTCGCCGTCCTCGGAACGTCGCCGACCATCCGGATTCCGGACTGGCTCATGGCGCGCCTCGTCGAGGAAACTTGGAATCCGCGCCAGGTCTGTGGTCGCGTGCCCAAGGCCCCGAAACAGCACAGATAACACCGTCCGGGGTGACACGGACGATGAGACACCGCACCGCACCTGGAGTCGTTGCGTCCCCGTGGGCGCTTGTGCTACCCCGTCCCACTTGGAGAGTAACAACACCATGCCGTTGTATGCCTGGGCATCCCAAGTCCGAGTCCCACAAGGCTTGCAGCAGAAACGACATTGATTGCCTCTCCTTTGTCCCCTCTTGTCTCTTTTGCGCCTCTTCTCACGCGATCCTGCACCTGGCTGGTCGAGCGTGCCTCACCCTTGCAGCTGGGGGCCGCCGTCTCTGGATCGTGATATCGCAGGACGGCACAGGCGGCAAGAGGACGTGGGGGAGCAACACACGATGCTGCTGACTATGCAGCCGGCGATGCAGATGCGGTCCAACCTGGCTCTGCGGCGTGCCGAGGGCCTGCTGCTCGTCCAGGTTGAATGCGCAGAAGCGCCATCGCGACGGTTGATGCTAGCGGAAGGTTGTCTCGCAGCCCAAGATCTCGCAGCCTCTTGCTTAGGCTGCCGGCAGAGCAGTCTGACGGATGGGGCAGGTGGTCGCATGCCCAGTGGCATGAACGCCCCGGGGGTCCTTGCCGGACTGCAGGCGAGACATGTTCTAGGCCATCGTGCCAGCGCAGCACTCGTTGCATGTCGTTTGCTCGCTGCAGCAAGCCGCCCCGACTGCATGGACACGCGGGCCCCTCACGGAACCTACCGAGCTGTTATCCGATGCCGGCCCGGTGTCGTTGTCGTTGCTGCCATCGCTGCCAGATGTCACGGGGAATACGCATGCAGGGCGGGCGAGGACGTGGCGCACATGCAACGACGGTTCGAAGTGCCCAAGAGCTCACAAGCACGCCACCGTCGTCGCCCAGGTCCCCCGAGAGACTCCGACATCGCCATCGTCACGCATGGTCCCTGGACGGTGCGGTCTCGCTCTTCGTCTCGCATCGCCCCGAGTTGACGGGGCAGCCAGCCATTATGTTACACGCTATTCGTTCACATGCGCCGCGGTCAATGTGTGTTCGAAAAAACTGCCCGTGGCTGTCTACTGCTCGTATTTTCTCGCGTCCTGCCTCGCTTTGCTTCCGTAAAATCGTTAGTCTGTACCCAGTACGAACAGTACCATGGTCTAATATCCCGGCGGATGGTCCCGCTATATGCCCTTCTAGATGGATGCCCTCTCGACGAAGTCGAATCTCTACTTCTCGTCACGGCATGCCGCCTCCCATATATCTGCAGCTCAGATCGCTTGGTAATCGATGACCTGTCCGGCTTCCAAGACGCCGACGATGCTCCCGCCTTCGGTGACTGCAATCACGGCATCTGGCCCGCATGCCCCCTCCCCCTCGTCCTGCGCCTGCATGGCCCGCACAATGTCGCCAGCCTGGCGAAGCGATGTGTCGGACGACATGGGCATCATGTCACGTCGAGCCACGATGACGTCCGCAATGTCTCGCAGCGGCAGGCAAAGTTCTGCGCGCGAGAGTTGACGGATCCTGCCCGGTGCCGCGACTCCTTCCTCCACCTTTACCCATCCCGTCTTGGAATCATACCCTGCCCGGAGGAGATCAACCCCCAGGCTCTCGCAGCTCAGGCCCTCCTCTGTCTCGGGGATATCTTCCCAGGGGATGGAAATGTGCTTGACGGTTTGGGGTCGTCGCGTCGCGGCGCCGATGGCACCTCCAGGGTGGTTTCTAGCAAACTCTGCAGGTACGTTTTGGTGAAGCTCGTTCGCAACGGTAATGGCCAAGGCATCGCCCAAGGCCAGGGCCACCGTCGTCGACGTCGACGGCGCCGGGACGCCAAACGACGTGGTCTCGGCTTCCGGTATCGGCGCCGGGAGCAGAATGGCATTCTGCCGGTGCTTGATGAATTCGCACGTCTCCGGCCGCACGTGGGAGGTGAGGATGATGGTCGGGAGCGTCTCATCGAGGTGGGGGAGGAGGAGAAGCAGCTCTTGCGTCTTGCCAGAGTAGGTGATGAACAGCAAGGTGTCGTTGGGACCAACCAAGCCCAGGTCGCCGTGGAGAGCTTCGGTCGGGTGCAGGAACACGGATCGGATGGCGAGGCTCTGCAGCGTTGCTACAAGCTTCTTCCCAATGTGTCCCGACTTTCCCACCCCGACAATGACGAGTTTGCCGCCCGCGGCGCTCTGACGCGTGATGACCTGCACGGCTCTGTCGAAGCCGTCGCGAGCCACGGGGTCAGTCTCGTACACACGCGCCAGGTTCGCCAGAGCGACCGCCTCGGTGTTCAGGACATGGAGTCCGCGCGAGAGCCGTCTCTCTGTTGCCCGTAGCTGCGGCGATGACGGCCGGTCCCTGAGACTGAATTGATCAGTCAGTTCGCAGAGCGAGCTGTCGTACGGCGAGACGCAAGGCGTGGGCGGCGATGGCGGTGGTGCCGCCGAGCATTTCTGAGCGCCGAGCACGATGACGGCGCTCGTCTGGATTGGGCGGTGTTCGCCCTGCCGCTTGTCTGCCATCCTGTCGAGTGACATGAGCCCGCCTCGCGGGATGAATATCCGCTCACTTGGGCGACCTCCCCTCACGGACAGCGACGACGGCAACTCGGCCGGGCCACGGATGGAAATGGAATCCCTCCTGGGGACACGGTAATGAGTCGATGGATGGCTGGATAGCTGGTGGAGCGGTCAACACGCCGCCGTCGGTGCTTCGGCCGGCAGCATCTCCAATTGCGCGAGTCTGGACCGCCGTATGCCGAAGCCCGTAGCCCAAGTGCCGCTGCGCGCGCCGGCCAACAACACGGGACAGAAGGGGTTAGCCGCCCGAGCAAAGGCCAGCGTGCGATGGCGAAGAAGAGGAGGTCGGCAAGTCTCGACTCTGACCACACACGGCGGTCGGTTGGCTTATGTGTCAAAATATGCCGCGTTGTCACGGCAGAAATATGGCTGTACCTGGGGCCCGGGGGAGCTCGGATCCCGAATCGGGCGATAGCTTCGGAGTCGGAGTGGATGCAGTGCGATAAGGGCGGATACGGGTGATTGCTGGGCTTGGACCCCGTCGCCTGGTGATGGTGACGCGGCGACGTTGTGCGTCGCACCCCGCAGGACAATCGAGAGGTCTGACTGATGGCTGACGACTGATGACAATGCGGGATCCCTAGGGAGTATCGAGAGATGGAGAGAGACGGTTGTCGAAAACCGCCGTTCCTTGCGGCGACTATATACCATCGCGAACCGATGACGGCTGCGCATCGAGCGACAACAAGCGCGGCCTCGATCCTTGACGGCTCAGCCGCAAGTCTATGATACGTCGATGTGCGGGATGGCGTCAGATTGTCGAGATGGGCCTTGGCCGAGATGCGCCGTAGCAGGACCCCGCAGAGCTGTCACGCCATCGGCCAGAGGAGGTGACATCCATGATCCGTCCAAGGCCCGTGGATATGATTGATATGGTAAGCAGGATGCTCAGGGTTGTGCGACTGGCTGCTCCTGCCAAGCTGGAGCCGTCGTCGGTAGACGGGAGGCAGGAGCGTAGCGTAGACGAGGCAGGAGCCGTGACGGCGGGATGGCAGGTGGCCGCTTCATCTCCCGCCGGCTTGAGGAATGCAAATTTGCTCGTGCTCGAGCATCATCATGCCCAATGGCGACGCAAAGGAACACCATACTTCTGGCCGCCTGCATGCGTACGACCACGAGCCGCAGCGGGGCCGCGAGCGGTTCACAGGAGAGACAGCTTCCCGTCCCCTGATGTCTCGCATGAAACCCCGCCGACGAGGTGCCGACTGCAAGGCACGAGGCGCTGTCCCGCCTGGGCGGTGGCAGAATCGCTGTGTCACGGCGACCGGCGACGACAATGGCGGGCCAAGTGGGCCTCGATTCGCGGCCAGCACCGTTTAGTTAGCTGGAGGCGATCAGGAAACGGCGTTGAACCGTTTGCGCCTTGATGATCGTTTGTGCATTCGTCGTCAGGCACCGAAAGCATTGAGCAACAGACGCTGACTGCTCGCAGTTCGTCCATCCGTTTGCGTACCTTGCGCGAACCAAGTGCGAAGTACGTGGCCCCTGCGCTGTATGTTGTATGTACCCCGGATCAATGCGTCGTCTCGGCTCAGCCGGGGAGCCGACCAAAACTACCTGCTCGCCACGGGCCTCAAAGCGGCCCGTCGACCAGACAGCTGTTCGTTCCTTGAATTCTTACTTATTTCGGCCTCCTCGCTCGCCAGGAGCACCAGGCACGTGCCGCCGCCACCGCCACCGTTACTGTCACCATCACCGTTACCGCGCGCCGTCCTTTTCGCCGATGCCACGGCCCCGTCAAGCGTCTTCGCATCCTTCCCTGGTCGTTCCATGCTCCTAAGCCCATGATGGCGCCGGGCCAGGACGCAACAAAGGCCAATAATTGGCCCCAGCCATCGGCGCCACGAGCGCGCGAGACATCCCAGCGACGCTCGGGCACCCGTTGGCGACGTCACCTTATGGTCCTCGTCGTCCTCGTATCCGCCTGCTGCCTCGCCTTTTTTCAAGCGTCGCTCTGGAGAGGCGAACCGCTGCTGTCGTCATATACCGGTCTGCATGACAGCTGGTTCGACGCGTCCGAAGATGGCGCTCCCACCAACGTCTGGGCGGCTGACAGCCTGCCCGGGGGCGACTGGCCAAAGGACCAGTATCTGCTGGGCGTGGGCAAGGCCGACATCACCGGGCCCGTCGTGGAGCTGAACATGATGGGCTACGCACACTTTAGCCAGATCGGCAGCGGCCTGCGCCAGAGGCTGTACTCGCGCGCCTTCATCGTCGGCGACTTGCGCAAACCAGCTGACCGCTTCGTCTATCTTGTTCTCGACATCCAGTCCGGAGACACGGCAGTGCGATACGGCATCCTCCGGGGCTTGCAGGCACTGGGGCCTCGATACTCCATGTACGGTCACGACAACCTCGCTGTCACCGCGACTCACTCTCACTCCGGGCCGGGCGCCTGGCTCAACTATCTTCTCCCGCAAATACCCAGCAAAGGCTTCGACAAGCAAAGCTATCGCGCCATCGTCGAGGGCTGCATTCTTTCCATCCGACGAGCACACGAGAGCCTCGAACCCGGTTCTCTGAGCGTCGGCACGACCAAGGTCCTGCGGGCAGGGATTAACCGCAGCTTGTTCTCTTATCTTGCCAACCCGGAGGCGGAGCGCGCGAGGTACAATATCAGCGCCGAAGACGACGGCTCCGTCGAGACAGATCTGTCACTGCTCAAGTTTCAACGGGCGTCGGACGGCAAGAACATCGGCGTGCTGACGTGGTTTCCGACACACGGCACATCGATGCAGGCGAACAATACGCTAATCACGGGCGACAACAAGGGCGTCGCCGCAGACTTGTTCGAGAAAAAGGTCCGAGGAGGCGACTTGGAAACTGATGACTTTGTCGCCGGCTTCTCCCAGGCCAACATGGGTGACGTCAGTCCGAACATTCTCGGCGCATATTGCGATGATGGATCCGGTCAAATATGCAACTTCGAAGACAGCACCTGTAGCGACGGCAGGAGCGGCAATTGTCGCGCCAGAGGCCCAGGTTTCCAGGCAAACGACCACGGGGCGTCGTCATGCATGGAGATTGGCAGACGACAGTACCAAGGCGCATTGGACCTGTATGAATCGCTGAACCGCGAGCCACCCAACGTCCGAGGCGACGGCGTCAAGGCGTTCCATGAATTTCACGACATGTCAAAGTTTCATTTCTTCCTTCCCAATGGGTCAACCGCGAGGACGTGTCCGGCCGCCTTGGGATACGCGTTCGGGGCCGGCACATGGGATGAGCCCGGCTCGTATGACCTCGTCCAACACTTGTCTTCGAAGTCGAACTCGTCGTTTGTTTGGAAATTCATCACCTGGCTTCTTAAGCCTCCCGGCCGAGCACAGATTAATTGCCAACACCCCAAGTCTATCCTGCTAGATGTTGGAGAAGTTAGCAGGCCCTACGAGTGGACGCCCAACGTGGTGGACATCCAGACTTTTAGAGTTGGGCAGCTGATCATCGTCGTCAGCCCCGGAGAAGCGACAACGATGGCTGGTCGCCGGTGGAAAGAGGCCGTGGCAAAGGAAAGCGCAAAGTCCCTCGCCCGCGAACTGGATGGCCAAGATCCCTTTGTTGTCATCGGGGCACCGAGTAACAGCTATACGCATTATATTACAACGGAGGAAGAATACGGGTGAGGCTTGGTCTAATAATCCTGCGTTGAACAATAGCTAACTGGAACAGTGTCCAACGTTACGAAGGGGCATCGACATTGTACGGCCAGCATACCTTGGCGGCATACATTGACCGCAGCATTGCGTCGGTGCAGTTCCTGCAAGCTCACAATGCGCCGGCTCGAGACACCCCCGACTTGCGTAAATTCCCCCCGGACAACAGCAATCGGTCATTTAGTTTCATACCCGGTGTTTTGTATGATAGACCGTCACGGTCCCTGGACTTTGGGAACGTTATATCCGATGTTGACAAGGAAGTCTACAGGCGGGGAGAGACGGCCAAGGTTACCTTTGTCGGAGCCAACCCCCGCAACAACCTGCGGCTGGAGCAAACGTATGCTGCTGTTGAGCACCGCTTTTCGCCACAAGGCAGATGGAAGGTTGTGCGAGACGATTCGGACTGGGACCTGACGTTTCACTGGAGGCGGACGAGCAAGATTCTTGGTACCAGCGAGGTAAAAATTGCGTGGAAGGTGGAGGAGTGGGCGCCACAAGGGGAATACAGACTGAGGTATTACGGAGATTCGAGGACGATAGGGGGGCGGATTACTCCCTTTGAAGGGGCAAGCACGGCGTTCAGGGTGGACTAAAGTGCGCATTCGGCACACACGAAATTTCACTGCTGGGAGTTTAGGATACCAACTAAGAAGGCACATCAGACCCAGGTTAAACATTTAGATAGATTTGATGCCGAGTTGTGTTGGCGTTAGAGAGTATACAGGGCGATAACTAATAGTTTTCTTTCGCAATCGAATGCCAGTGTTATTCAATTGTGCAACTCGTCTCCTGTGGCGCAAGAGCTATGTTCTTAACCAGTCGCCAGGAGGCCCTTCCAGGACTCACTGGCTCAAGCGGTTCGGTCGCAATCGATCAAGTCGTTAACATCAGTCTCCAAGGAAAGGCACAGCAAAGCGAGCCGTATCAATCTACTAAACAGCTTGTAGGTCTTTCTTCTGCTGTTTCTGCGTGCCAGTTGTAGGCTGAGATGAGGGACGCGACCGGTACGGCTTCGCCGTATCCTCACCGTTGAAGCAGCGTCGAAGCTAGACCAGGCGACGCCGCAACGCAGGAACGTTTGAAAGCAAGAAACGGCCTTTCTGCTACAGACGCTCAAGTCCACAAACGCCCAGGAGACGCGCAGGCTCTCCCCCGTGCACCCAACGAGCATCAACACCAACCATCCCACCAGGCAGAGTCCCACCAACAACAGCCCACGCCAGCAACGCACGCCGCCAACTCCCCCCCCTACCACGTGTTCCATGTCCATCCCCGAGGTAGCCAGCTCGGTACGGTAAGGAAAACAAGGCGGGCTTGTCTGGGCGCGACATAGACGCATGCCTGTGGCCGTGACGTCGAGCCCGAACCCGAACCCCTACCCACCCGAGGACCGTGCCGCGATTTCTCCCGGCGCGAAGACACCCGAGCAAAGGGGGGCGTGGGCTGCTGGCGCACATGGCGGGACGGGCCGAGGTCGAGCGTGGGGGAATCCCGAGCATTTAATACATGTAATACTCGCAGGCAACTGGCAGTTCCGTTTCGCCGTGGTTACGGTCCTTCTCGTTCCCTCGCTCGAGGCCTTGCCCCTGAGAGGTCAGGTCCAGTCAGGACAGCTCACGCGCGGCCCAGCTCACCAGGCTGCTCGATCAGATCCAAGTTTCGTCTCACCGAATCCAGACTCTTCGTCTTGTCATAATTAATAAGTGGTGTCTAGTTCATGGTCCCGTATCTCATCATCTTGCTCCGTCGTCATGCCGCGCCGGATCAATGCCGCGCTCGCGAAATCAACACGCTCGTCTACCCAACGCTTTGGTATGCCCCCAAACCACCGGGAAATGCTTCCAATGCCTCCAGCGCCGTCCGTATGCTGCATCCTCCAGAAATGTTCGATCGAAACGTCGAAAAGCCGCTTCCCGCCTATATGCGCCGCCGCTTCCCCTGAGCATCTCCTGTGATACTTCGTCGAAGTACCATCGCCCGTCATTCACACCTTCTTCCCCCCATGGCGGCCGCACCGGTGAGGGTTCTTCGGAGAGCTCATGAAGCAGTAAGATCTCGCGTCTTCGCCCGCTGGCTTGCCGTACACCTTCTTGATCTCGCAGTACTCGTACCCGTCGCCCATCCAGCCCTTCAGATGCCGGTGCAACTCGCAGCGCCGAATGCCACACTTGCGGCAGTACACCTGGCCCTTGACGCGGAGCTGGTCCAGGTTGTTGCCCTCTTTGTCGGTGTTTTGTTGGGCAGGACGGATCAGGGGACCGGCACCGCGCCACGCCCACTCCATGTCGTTGGGGCCAGAGTATCGGCTGCACAGCGGAACAGTGCCGTACTTGCGTCGGTGAATGTCATACAGCCTGGAGTGCGCAAGTCCCAAGCAAACGCCGTCGATGGGGTCGAGAAAGTCAAAGAGAGAGTAGTGAAGCTCCGAAGGAATATCGAGGAGGGTCATGCGAGACGATGTCCGAGGCTGGAGAGGAGCGACGGGCTCGGGCTCCTTGTCTGTGACCGAGTACGAACGGCGCGGTGGAGGCAGCTTCGGTCGCCGAGGGATCTGATTCATCTGTTCCGCGGGAGCAGGAAGGGGAGCAGGTGTGGGAGCGACGGTTGGAGGAAGAACTGCATTCTCGGGGATAGAGGCTTGGCGCTCGACGTGCAACGCGGTTCCGTGAAAGTGATGCGGCGCAGCATGCTCGCCCTGGTAGTCCGTCATGGACCATCCTCGCCTCGGAGCCCTCATGCTGCGCTTCATGTTCACTTCTTTCATTCTGAGAGCGTGCTCCTCCCTGGACTCCTGCTTCACCGCGCTCGGTTTCCACCCTTCTGCCGTCTCATGGGCGGGGGTTCCATTCTGGGAGAGGGTCGGGTCCCCGAGCAACTGAACCATGCTGGCTAACTGAGTTGATAGTGTGCAGTCGCTGGTTGACCCGGGCTACTGCAGCGTAATCTCGGATTCGGATCGTGGCCAACCGTCGAGGGGGTATGGTTGTTCGGCTATTTGGGGCAGCGCAGCCAACAAACGCCTTGACCTGGACAACGGACAGCTTCGGATCAGCCGTTGATGACGATGGCCGTGCTGTAAATGACGAGAGGTGACTTCGACGTCTTCAGAGAACAGCAACGGGGACGACTTGGGCGAGGATGGATCAAGTAACAAAGGTCACGTCACGGCAGCGGGGGCCACCGAGGATTATGAAGGATATTGGGGAACGGCCGGGGCGAGCGAAAGGCGGCCTCGGGCCCAGTGGTGTGATGGAGACTGGACCCATCGTGGGAAAATTTCCCCTGACCTGGTCCCGGGCTGGCCTTGGCCATGACCATGTGCCATCAATCTTCTCTTGGCCGACCAGATGGGCTAACAATGCTAGTGCCAGGCACGTCCGTTCTCCAGACTGTTTCTGGTGGCGCCAGCCGCCAGCCGTTTCGCTGCTCAAAGTCCCGCCGGGCGAGTCGTGAAGGCGTTGGGCGGTCCGGTGAGTTCAAACTCTGCCTGGAGAGGCTGCAAAGGCGGCTGCGCCGACGTCCCGTCACGGGGCACACGGGGGCAGCTCAGCGCCAGTACTCGTAACGGTGGCGAGAGGGACAAATTCAAGGGGGGAAGCCGATCCATTGACCGTTGGTCTTTGCCCGCCATACGGGTCCTGTGGGGCCGCTTGGCCATGGGAATTGAATGAGATGGATGGTGGGCCTGACTCGTTCGGCGTTGGCCCTGTCCACCTGCATTCGAGTCTCCAGCAGCGTCCACTTCGTTTCGTCGCTCTTGCGCGCAGAGAAATGCCGCTGCTCGACGGCTTTCATTTCTGGTGAAGCCTCTCAAAGACGTCGTCATCGCAGCCACGTCGGGGGCCGGCAAATGAAGCCTTCGGCAGCGCGGTGCGTGCGGCTGGGCGTGGCTCCCAAGAGCCGAGGCTGGCGCAACGGCATAAACGGGATGTTTGTCGGGCTTCCGAAAGTGGCGTTGAAATCCGAGCCGTCACCGAAGGCGCCCAACGGCAGCAACCGCCGCGGCCGCCAGCACCCGCTTGGGACTGGCAACGGCACCCAGACACCATGATGCCAGAGACGATCTGAGCATCCCCTCGCCCGCAGCGGACCCCCATCGCCCTCGGCGTCTCCACGAACTCCACTGCTGCGACGTGCTAGATCTGCACAGCAGCATCATTGCGGATCGCTCAGCGACTCGCCGTCAGACCTGGACCCCGAGCCACCGAGATCGACTCGACGCTCACGAGACAAGCAGGTCGCTGCTTGCGCTGGCGTCGGCGCACCTCGTGGCATCTCACCATGGTCCTGCGATGCTCCGGTTTGTTTTCCGAGGCAGTGAGCGGGCGTGGCGTGATGTTGAAGGTTTCGTTGCTTTTTCCTTGTCGCACCGCAGCTGAGCCTCAACGCCTGGGCTGCCTTCTAGAACCGTTTTTAGGCGCCGGCTGCAGGTTCCCTTTCCCGCTGCAGGCGTGCATGGGTAGCGCATCCCTCCTGCAGCCATGTCTCGTACTCGGGCCTGCCGTCTCCTGGCCCGACTGTGGCTGCATTTACCAACCTACTACAGTGAGCAGACGTCTGGTCACCTGATTGCTGATGCCGGGTTGCCATATTTAGGTTGGTATTTCTAGGCATATGCAAGGTATCACGTACGAAGTACGGATTACTTGCGAGATAACAATTGTCTGTAAAGCCCACACCCGCTTGGCTGTCATGTACATGCAGGGCATGGACATCATCGCATGAGCCCGCTACAACAGCGGTCAGCCCACCCCAAGAGCGAAGCTGGTGTTGCTAGCTTGCGAGATATGCGACATGACGAAGGAGATCAAGTCGTCACCTGCTCGGGACAAGATGGCATGATGCTCTTCACAGCAAGCATAGTCTTTCCTGGTTGGCCCTCTGTACAACGTCTTGGAAAGCTCTAGAAGAATTGCGGCCTCTCATCCCAGAAACTACATATCCAGTAGCAATTAGCATCAGTCTTCTGTCGTTGCGTCTTTAGAGCAGGTGTTCTAAGGCTGTGGTCACGACAGGCACGAGCCAGAGCACACCAGAACACACCAGCGACTCAACTCCGGATCACCACGTCATCGCAAAGCCCGCCTGTCCGTGGCGGCCTGTGAGGTTCTATTCCAGCTGATATGTACATCCAACACTTGCAAGAAATCAGCCGTCGTGGCTTATCGGAGAGACGCCTTCACACGCGTCCCAGCGCCCTGAACGCCGTACTCTGCAAGGGCAACCGCCCTCTTCCATGTCGAATGCTTCCTTTGCCCATTATAGCATCATATGCCCGGAGAACAGCGCTTAGATAGCAATCCAGATAAGCATGATGACGACGTCCATGCCCTTGCCCTCGCCGCCGTCGAACTTGAACGTCCACATGCCGTCCTTCTTCTCGTCCCAGTAGGCGCCCGTGGCGCTGTGCATGCCCCGTCGGCCGACATGGGGCTTGCCGTCGGTGGCAGTGGCCTCTGTGCTCGTCGAGACCTGCGGCTGCTCGGCCTTGGTCTCGGTGCCGCCGCGGGCCTTGTTCAGCGACGAGGTGGGCACCAGGTGCTGGACGATGGTGCTGTTGCAGGCGAACTTGAACGCGGGGGACGAGGCGCCTTGCGGAGTGGACTCGGAGATGACGGCTTTCAGCATCGAGCTCTGGACACGTCGTCAGTCGGCCGACCCGGGTCGCGCGGCACGGGGGGGGGAGGAGGCCTACAATGATGGCCGAGTTCCACTGCTCAGTCTTTGCGTGGTCGTAGAATTCCGCGCTACCAATGGCGCTGTTGCAGACCTGTAGATATCCGTGTGAGACAACATCGCTCCAAGAAGTGATTGTCGTGCCCTGCAGTAGTAAACAAGAGGGAGCAGACGACGTACATCGCTAGCGATCTGCTTGAGCCGGTTGAAAGGAATAGGCTACTGGCACGTCAGCGATATGTATCAGGTCCTCATCCGTCGGGTCCCGTACAGGAGTAGACATCTTGAACGGCTGGTTCACGATACGGACTTCGGTCGTCGCGTCGTCGGAGTTGCGGTAAACAAAGGGGTTTAGACGGGTCGAAGGCCGAGACGGGGTAGGTATCAATCTGCATCCACCATGAATTATCCTGTTAGCCGCAAGCCAAGAACGCGCGAGCAAACCAAAAAAAGCCGTTGCGCGGGAAACTTACCCAGGATAAACGAGATCGCTGCAGGGTGCTTGAACTATCGACCGCGACAAACGTTCGTGCTTCACCCGCTCACTCGCGGGGCAACCGAAAACCGCACGTGACCAGCAACCAACCAGCCGGCCCACGTGCACCCGAAGCTCTCCCAATGCAGCATCGGGGGTGGGGTGCAAACCGCCCGACGACCTGCTTGGTACATAGACCCGAACTGGCTTTTTCTCTCTCTCGCAGAGATGCAACTGTATTTTTAATATCTCTCTTCTTGTCTCAGGTCCGGATTGAGCGAGTCGAACAGCCTTTGGACCACCAAACAGCATCGCTCGTTGCGCCAATTGCGCTCTGTGTCGGGACCCGAACACCTGCTACTAGTCAATCGATCCGAGAGACTCACATTCGACGGAGTCCCGACGGCACAAGAGACGACTGTGTAACGAATACCCGCTGCCATGTCTTCCCAGCCCCTGCTCCAGACTGCTCCAGGTACACAAATGCCGTCTTGTCCCATGCCCATACGTGGAAGAGCACCTGCTAACAGCCCCCACAGGCAAGCGCATCGCCCTGCCGACCCGCGTCGAGCCCAAGGTCTTCTTCGCCAACGAGCGAACATTTCTGTCATGGCTCAACTTCACCGTCATCCTCGGCGCGCTGGCCATCGGCATGCTCAACTTCGGTGACCGCGTGTCCTTTATCTCGGCCTTTCTCTTCACGGGCGTCGCCATGTTGACGATGATATATGCACTGGTGACGTATCATTGGCGAGCGAAGTCGATACGGATCAGGGGCCAGGCAGGCTTCGACGACCGGTTCGGGCCGACCTTCCTGGCCATTATCCTCCTGTTGGCCGTCGTGGTCAACTTTGTCCTCCGCATCATGGACCAGTCCAAGAAGCAGAAGCACGACTAGATGTCGGTGCTCAGCGATGGGCTGTGTGAGAGAGCGGTGCAAGCAGCAGCGACCGGGGGGAACAAGACCGAGGTTTACAGGCTAGTCAGTGCCTGATGGAAGCATCAGGGAATTCCGGCGGTGTTTCATGGTGAGCTGTGTACTTTGGGTATCGATAGGAAAAATGTCATTGCATTCAAGCGTAAACTTTGTACATCAGTGGGTATCGTCATTTTCCGTACTCTATGCCAAAGAGCGATTCCCAAACTCCGTCCAAACAGCAATGCCTGCAGAAGTTCCCCCCTTGTAGCCGCAGTCGACTCCAGAGTCCGAGCAATCGATGCTCATGACGTAGTCTCCTCGCTTGATTGTATAGTAACGTCGCTCTTTGCCTTGAGCTCCGGCACCGGTTGCAAAGAGAAAACCACCCTCAACGATTTGACAGTCCGTCCTGACGGGGGCGGCAAAACTGCCTTCTCGAACCGGCTGCTCATGACTTCAAAGTCGTCGCTGTCCGAGTCCCCTGCGTCCTTGTCCAGCACCGCCTCCTCCACCACGCCCGCCTTCTTCTTCTGCTCCGCCGGCAAGTCGAACAGCTGGTTGTACTGATACCAAGCCCTCCCTTCGCCCCCGATCGTGCGCTTGCAGTGCTCCACGATGGTGATGAGCTTGCAGACTTCTGCCGTGCGCGCGTGGAGCAGCACCAGGCGGGGCTTGTCCGGCGACGTCGTGGCGAGGTGCGCGGCAGCTTGCGCGACGCGCTTGCGGATCTGGGTCGAGGATATCACGGACGCGACAAGAACGTCGTACTTGGGCTGGAGCTCTGCAACGATGGCTTCGTGGGGGCCGATGAGGGCGGCCTTTTGCGGCTGCGGGTCTTGGGGCCGCCGCTTCTTCGGTTGGTCTGGCTGCTGCGAGGCCTCAGCGGGCTGTTTGCGCTTCTTGGGGCCATTGCTGGCTGTCGTGGTCGACATGGTGGCTTGGGGGTGAGGAGTGGGAGCTTCGAGGGCTGTTGAAGACTTTGGAGCTGCCAGGCCAGGCACGGAGCAGTGCAAGGGTTATGGACGAAGCGCCCCACACCTTACCGCTGCGACCCACCCACCTTGTTCAACGACGCCAAACTGAACCTCACAAACGCTCACTTTCGTACTCGAGCACAATCAGGAGCCCAAATCCAGCCGCAATTTATCTTGTCGAATAAGAATCACGGAAACTACTTCATTTTGGCCTAAAGTGGTCGATACAACCTCGGTATTATTCGTCTGTCTTATCATCGTCTGAATTTCCGCGGCCAGAGTAGTCCATTCATTGGCTATGTTGGCCTTTTCAAAGTCAATCCACACAGGTATCCGCGCATGGCGGTACATGCAGCGCCGTTGCACCTCTGTATCTGGTCACAGGGGCGTTCATATTGGCTCCTGCTTCCAAGAGCAAGCCAATCAACTCTAGGTGGCCGAGTTCGGCTGCTTTTTGCAACGCCGTCCGTGTTATTCTTCCGAGCCCGTCGTCGATTTGGCAACGGCTTGGAGGAGGCAGCGTACCAGGAGGACATTCGGCCTGTAGACAACAACTTTGAGAGTTGTAACGTATTCTCGATCATAGACCCTAACTTGTTGACGTCTGCCTCAGCGTCCAGAAGATCCTGCACCATGGAGTCCTTTCCGTCCGGTACGGCTTGGATAAGATACACCTCGTGATATAGCTCGCCCAGCCTACGGCACTGGGGAGCAGAAGTACGTCACGATGACACATGCTTATCGCTACATATAGCACCGTCCTCGGCTCCTCGCTGGGGCCGACAAGTCTTCTTTCCTTAGTCCACCAGTGGGCACCCACTTTCCGCAGTGGCACTGGCACATCTCTGTCCTCTCGTTGCAGCACCAAAGTCTAGCCCCCGATCAAGGCCGTGCAATGGCATACTAGAGTATTCTACTACCGGCTCTCCTCTCGGGTTAACTCCAGCGTCGAGAAGCATCCGCACCAGGCTCCTGTCACGACCGAGGACAGTGATGCCGACGGCCGTGGCGTTGGGACGATGTAAGGCCGAAGCAGCCCAAGAGCGTCATTCTGCCTCTAAGCATCCAGATCATGACGGCGTTGCCGGATCGCATCGACTCCCGAACAGTGGCGTTGAGTGCGTCCTCGGAAAGGAAAGCCCTTGTCGAACGAGGTTGTTTCGAGTTCGAAGTCGCCCGTGGCAATGGCCCTCGCTACTCACCTATCAAGGTTTCGTGCCTTCTCCGAGCAGCCTGGAGTAATAGCAGCGAGACATGCACTCTATTGTTGATAAGGTCACCACCAGCTCAGCATTCTCTGTTTGTATTTCAAGGTCGAGTACTTTTGTCAACTTGTATCGTCCGCCGCCGCGTTGTTGTATGGTAGAAGAAGATTCGCCATCCTGAGAGCTGTAGTGTGGTCCTTCGAGCGACCGCAAACTCAGTGTTGGCAGCTAGAAGCTGCCCGCTAGAAGCTGCCCGCTTCGAGGTCGGCAAGGAGAAATCCCTGGTCAACTCCCGCCTTCAGCGTCATCTCCGGAATGTCAAGCCTCTTATATCGCAGTATTTTGTAAGCATTTGCTCTGTTATAGCTCTAGTCGAAAGACACGAATTGAAAGGAGTCGCTTGAATCATTGCCTAGGGGGGCAGATCTTTATTCCCTGGGCGTCTTGGAGGGGAAACAGCTGCATGATGTTCAGTATTCTGAGTTCTCCTGGCCCATCGTATTGTGTCGAAACTCAATATCTTGCTTGAGTTCGCGGGAGGATAAGAGAGAGGTGATATTAACTTGACCTGGACTGCCCAGGGGGTCAGACCAGCGGGGTCACAGCAAGATGGTGCACATGCGAGGCTCCAACATATCATCTTGCAAGAGTGGATATAGACAATAGAAATCGCATTCTGCGAGTTAGCTTACGTTGAATACTACTCAAATTGTATTGGCTGTAGAGTTAGGTGTAGCTCTTATATGTAAAGGTCGACCTCGCAAGGCGCCGTGTTGGCAGAATCTCGATATCACGGCATGGGGCAGCAAGGAGCGGCGAGCAGCAGTGGAATCATGCGACGAATGCAAGGCCGGGGCCTTATCAAAAGGCATGATAGGATACTGACGTCCAGCCCTTTCGCAATTCTTGGCTCGAAGTCTAATACGGCTCGGCCGTTGAAACGGATGATGACGTTCAAAGAGCCCATGTGACAGTGGATCGTGCCGTGATTCTAGCTCAGAAGCCCACTGGACAGATCGGGTGCTGCAGGCAGAGTTGGGGTAGTAGTGGGACCAGTGGCGTCGGGCCCGTACGATACGCAGCTCCTCCGCGGCCTCGGCACTGCACGTAGTCGCTATCGCGGCCGTGTGGCGCACCGCTGCCGAGGGCTTTACAGCAGAATGAGAACGGCAACGCGCCAGCGCATCGTGCACGTCCGCTGTCGAAGCACCTCGAGCATTGTTGGGGTTGAGACAGACGCGGGGCCGGCTGTTGTTGCAGAAGGAAGCAAGCGGCGATGCGCTAACAGGGTCTATCTGCTGCTAGCCTGAGCGGGTGCATGCGATTCCACACGCCCTAGACCCGGCTTATCGCGGGCTTCCGCGGGCTCTTGGTACTGGCAAGGCGCGGCATGTGCTGCCTGGCGAGGCATCAGAGTCCCGGATTGTACTCGTACTTCCACGACCTGCTGTGTACGAGTCCTCGTAGGTGCAAAGTACGAACGTAGGCAGGCTGCAGCTGTCCCAAGGCAGCGAGGCTCAGCGATCTGCCTGCCCAAGCTTGTTTCCACCGCGCCCGCCCCTCTCCCTCTGACCTCACTGGTGCAACACCAAACCTGATTGACGGTGTCGTCTCTGACACAGGTGCTACGCGAGCTCTGCTCTTCCTGGATCGACATTCCCAAACGTGCATACGACCTTGGCGAGTACACTTATTGACTCGCCGACTCACGAGGAGAGGCCAGCATTGGCGGCCAGTTAGCGATACGGCGGGAGCAACTCTCGGAACGGCATCACGAAGCGATCCAGGTTGCGGCGCCGCCTCGTCTAACCAAGCAAACTACCGGCAAAGCGGTTGTGTCCAGCTCGTGCGACACCGCGCCACGGCCGCGGCGCGCACGGGGCTCGATTGCCTCTCAGCTGTCATCTCCAGCGCAGATGCCAACGCCAAACAGGTGAAGCTGGTGGATGCCACACTACGCGGCGCCGCCATTCATTCGCTCGCGACAGGCGTCGTTCTTCCATCTCCACACCCACCCCCTTGCAGGCTCGCAGTTCACGACGCACGCCCAAACAATCCACCCGTCACACCCACACATCATCTCGCCATCTCGCCATCGCCCGCCCAGGCCGCCGTGTTGCGTGTCGTGTCGTGTCGCCGTTTGGGCCCCCAGCGCCCGCCTCCACCGTCCAGGCGCCTCCCTCGCAGCTGGCCTCCACGGCCCACCAGGCCCCATCTCTCGCCATCTCTCGCCATCCAGCGGCCGGTTCCCAGACGCCAGCAAAACAAGCCACTCCAGCACCACCCAACTCCTCCTCCCTCCCTCCGTTTGCCTCCCCTTCGCACCTTCCATTGCGTTGCAACGCGATAATTCCTCACCTCTCCCATCGCCTTTTTTTCTTTCTCTCACCCCCTCACTCTCTGTCGCTCGCTGTCTCTCCAGAGACACCGTTCGAGGCTTTCGCTAGCACTCGATCGCCTTTGCTCTCTGGCGCTCCTCGCCGTCCTTGACCCCCTTGTCGCGCTGCGCTGTGAGGCAGGCCCGGGCCCGTGTCCGACCCGTCCGAGAGCCACATCATCACCCTTTTGCCCGCTCTGCCGCTCGCACTCCGTGGCACAGCCCGATTACGTCAGCAATCCCTGCGACCCACTCTTCACGACACCTCTCCCGTCTCGTCGCCAACCGAGAGACACCTTCCGTGTTGTCGCAACGCAGATATCCGGCCCGTCTCCCCTCCGCTGGGCGTCCTCATGTTTGGGTTCTTCAAGTCCGACCCCCGGGGAAGCGAGCAGACGGTTGTCACGCCAGAACACATCGCCAACAAGGCAAAGACCTCGGCCACGGATCGGGGCCTTGCAACGGGACCAGTTCGCGGCTCGGCTTCCAAGAGAAGCCGAGACTGCTTGGACGGGTCAGATGGGCTACTAGACCCGGCTGCATCAGCCAAGCGAGCGCGCCTGGAGTCGGACTTCTCGAGCGACGATTCATCGTCGACGGGCGACTCCGACACGTCGATATCGTCGCGGCCCGCCGGCGACTTGGACGACGCGCGCGATGCCATTCAACACCAATTTGGGCTTGAGGTACTGCTCAAGCACAATGAACTGAGGCTAATAAATCAGGAGCTGGCCAAGTGTCAAGTCGCACTCGAACAGCTGCGGCGATGCCACCTTATCCCGTATCCCCAGAGCTGCCCCACACCCGATCAGATGCTCGACATCAGCAGTGGGAAGGGCCCAGCACTCGCAGCTCAGCCTGGCGAAGCTGTACCTCGATGGGCACCGCCATTTGGCGTCGTCGACGGTCCGTACGCCCGTCATTATTCCAAGTGGCTCATACCGGACCCCTCCTTCGATGGGGTACAGCCGGAATGGCAATTCACGGCCGAATACACGCGGGCGCGTGTCTCTGTCACCGAGGGCAGGACGACGAGGAACAGCTTCACGGAGTCAGCAGTCGCTGTTAAGGGTCGACCTGTTCGCGGCGGCGCCGGCCAGAAGTTGCAGGTGCTGTCGAATGGTTATCCCCAACCCAAGGACAAGGCTGGTCCATGCATCCTGAAGCGAGCTGATGGCCAGACCGTCAAGCTGGTCTGTCTCGACTGCAACCGTGAGAACTTCTCGAGCACGCAAGGCTTTATCAACCATTGCCGAATAGCACATAAGCGCGACTTCAAGAGCCACGAGGAAGCAGCCGTGCAGAGCGGACAACCCATCGATGTCGCCGATTCAGGCACCCCTCCCGGAGAGGACAAGGCGCCGGTTCCTACCGCAAACTCGACTCTGGTGCATCCGTTTGCCCGCCGAGATATGACGGAACAGCAAGCCTATGCCGCCCTCCGCTCCCGAATCGACGAATCCCTCAAGCTGTATCACGCAGGTAAGCTGCCTGGCGTCGACCGGATACCCTCTATGCGTGGTGCCCAGCAAGCCTCTGGCGGCCGGGGTGCAGGGACAAGCAAGTTTAATCCTGCGTCGGAAACTCCTCACTTGTCTCGCCTGATGGAGAGTAGGAACTTTGGTGGCAGCCTTCGCGAACTCGTCGCCGACGCCACGACCAAGGTGTCCTTGGAGGACATTACTCCCGATGAAGACTCGGACGAGGCGGAGTCTCCCCCGTATACTTTCGGCGGCGCCGGCAACGCTCCCCCCGCTCGGACGCCGGTTACCATGCGCGTACCGGCCAGAAGCGGAAAGTCTCCAGCGCCAAACGCGGCGCCTGGTCGCCCAGTGAGCAGCAAGGGACGTCACCCAGAAATGCCTCTTATGTCGCCCACTCCTGGTGTCGTGATGCCAGGGCATGCGCCCAATGCGGTGTTGTCTGACGAGGACATGGACATGGAGGATGTCAACCTCAGCCCGAACACCTTGATCAGCAACAACGCGCCTTCCCTTGTTAGTGACGATGGAGAGTATGATGACTCAGACGAAGGCTCGTCGGTTTCCGGGGCCAGTGACAATCTGGACGATGCGTCCATGTCCGATGTTGCCGAAATCACTCTCGATGACGAGCACGAGCCGCGAGCTCTTCGTCGCGGGTCTGGCGGGGTGGCGAGCGCTGTGAAACTCCGAAAGGATGACGCCAAGCATGTCACATTTATGAACCCCGTGAAGAACACCACCAAGCAAAGAAGACCTCGCCGGGTCTGATGTATCATTGCTATGCGGGGTGATCTGGGGGCCATGGTGACCTCTTCTCTTCTCTCTGCCATTTCCGCTTCTCTGCACATATGCTTCAACAACCAATCGGTCGCACTCGATAGAACGGCCGACTGTTGGATTCACGTCAGTCCTTGAACCCTGACGTTTACAAACCGTACTCGATTTTAGTCGCAACCTTGTTACTGCATATTTCATTTTAAAAGAAAGGAGCCTGTCGCCGCGACGCTCCGCAACAAACATGTCTGGGAGGAGGGTTTACCCCTCGAGAACCTGGAGCTGGAAGGGATCAACGGCGTCCGGGGGGCTACAGGACGGTGGGCTTGCTTGCTTTTACCATTGCTTTGCTCTTGCTTCATGTAGAGATGTTTCTGGCGCAACGGTATGCTGTGCGCTTTGAGGTTGGAGCGTGTTTGGTCTTTTAACCGAGCGAGAAGCCCGAGGCAACAGGGCGCGACAAGAGTGTAGGATTGTGATGGAAAGTGTTGGGGATGCTGGCCTGATGTACCATAGAGGTGTCAGTGGGAAAGCATTAGGGGAACAGACGAGACGGCTTTCGGAGCTGTTCAGGAATCCTTCAAGTCTTGTTCAAGCCTCCTGATTGATACGTATTGATGATGTTGCTGATCTTGTTCAAGCATGGGTAGTGGTCAATGGCGTACAAGAAGTGAGCGGCCAGTCATGTTTGACTCTGAGATGAGCATCTTGAATAGAAGGGTCTTATATTAAGATATTAAGCAGTAGCTAGTTATTGAAGCGATGAAGCGAGGGCGCACCCAGCGATGATGTCCTTGTCCCAGTTCCATCCAGCTTACAGGAGAGCAGCAACAATGCCAGCAGCAGCCACGAACATGCCGCCAGCACCTCCGGACAGGGCGTCGGCAGCGTTGGTGCTGGTGGGCTTGGCGGAAGTAGTGGTGGCCGCTTTGTTGTTGGAGCCACCCTGCTGGGTATGGCTCGCAGAGCTGGTGGTGGCAGCAGCGGCGTTGCTGGAGGGCTCGTCAGTCGCCGTGCCCGACGCGTGCGTTGCCGTCGCCGTCGCAACGGCCTTTGCCTTTGCCTTGGAGCCGTAGACGGAGGCGTTTGCGCAGAAATTGGTGACCTGGCCTCGGGCCGGGGAGGCGCGTGGGTCGTTGGGGCAGTTGTTGTAGCAGCTGCGAGGAACGCGTGAGTCGTTGCCCTGCGCGACGATGATGGGGACGGATGGGGTGGTATGTATACTCACGTTGCGATGGCTTCGTAGGCGGCGCAGAGGCAGTCCCAGTCGGCGGCCTGACAGGCTTGGGCCTAGGGATGGGATGTGAGCAACGCGTCGATGTGATGGGGGCCGTCTGCAGTCCGTACCTTGACCGTCTCGGTGGAGAGGCACTGGGTGACGATGTAGTCGGCCTCGCAGCTCTTGTCCTGGGCGGAGACGCCGGCGGCGGCGAGCAGGGTGAGGGGGATGAGGAACTTCATCTTGGCTGTGGGTACTGCAAGGATTGACTGACGAACGAAGGCTTCGTTTCTTGTTCAAGGCTTCTGGAGGGCGAGGACAGATTCCACGAAGAAGGGAACAGGGACGACAACAGACGCGTGGGGGAGGGCATCGCTTTATTATCATCCCGTCCGTGCTGCACCTGGCAACCCCAGACGTGGCGCCCGGGCCTAGTGACCCATACCGACATCGTTACCAACCCTGCGGGGCCTGTGAACACGCCAGAGAGGGCGACGATGCTGCTTGTTGTTTTTAGGGTTGAGAGGGGGTGGGCGTTGTCTAGGACAGTGGCTCCCATCATGATGCCAGCTCACGACGTGGGTGCCGTGCGACCAGCCGCGGCGCAGATACGACGATGCTCCAGGCATGTGCTCGGCTTGTCGCCTGTCTCGCCAGTGGCAAAGCACAGCACCTTGCTTGGTGTTTTTGCTCCTCCTGCAGAAACGGGGATGAGGCCATTGGTTGGGGACCGTGCCGGAGCAACAGGCGGATATGCAGGGTCGGGAAGCCGTGCCGACAGGGATGTATACGGGGCCACCCTCCCTGGCCTCCTCGTAAATTCGTAATAAAAAGTTGCGAGTACTCGTAATAATGGGAAACTGACTGACTACTCGTACGAAGTACTCGTACACTACAGGACTTTAAACATTCACTACTGCTCTCGACCAATGGCGAGGCGGAATCTGGCGGGCACTATAAAGCGCTTAATTGACAGTATATGTAAATCTCGTGGTGTTTGTTTACTCGCCCCTAGAAGGTGTGGCGTTTTCTTTGGCAGCCGAGTCCTTGTTTTCTTGCTTCTTGTCTTGTTGCGAGGGCGTTGCTGGGCACGAGTAAGATTGGCGGTGGTCTGGTGGGCGGGGGGAGAGACAAGGGGAAATGCATGTCTTGGACGGCGCAGGTGACGGTGAGAGTTTGGGATGGACGGGATGCTCTCCTTGGCAACTCCCTTGGCAGCGGCATTGCTGGCCGGTTGGACGAGGTCTGTGTCTGGGTTATCACGCGAGCCTCGTGTAATGGGTCGTCATGCCCAGATTGATGGGCGGCGCCGCGTGTAAGTGTACAGCATCTGAGGGGGGGCCCGAGATGCTCTGCATTGGCGGTATGCTCACCTGTTCGGAAAGCAAAGTCGCGTGCGGAGTAAGGTGTTGAGATGGATCGCTCTCTCTACCTAGGCGAAGTATTGGCCGATGTCATCCTCGAAGCCATTCACGCATTGCCATTGCAAAGGCAGCGCACAGCGAAGAGCTTTGCACATGCTTCCATTGAGCACCTGCGTCCAGGCAACCGCGGAATCTTGGGCCATCGCGATGATGGAGCTTACGACAGCGCGCAGGGACTGATTCTTGATGCCTGGCCGTCTTTCGAAGGACTTGTCGATAATGCCCCAGTCCCATCAGGCAGAGAGGCGCACGACAGTGCTCAGTTGGTGCGTTTTGCGTTCCCGGCTTGGAGGACAGATGATAACATCCCGATCCGTCGCAGCTGAGCACAGAACGTGACCCCGAGAGCCAATTTTCGGTAAGCTTTCACAAAGCAATTGTTTGGTCTTCGTACGAAGTACGAGGCCGTAGCTCTTGTGGAAGCGGCTTCAAGCAAGTGCGTCATTGGCTGCCCCGCAGTCACCCGTGCCGGGTAGGCTCATCCAGGCACAGCTCCCCCTTTGCCCCTCCAACGGTTTCGTGATAGACTCCCAACCTTCGATCCTCCATTAGCCAGGGCCATAGATTGCCAGCGACCGACCCCCTTGCCGACTCAGTGTCTCGACTCCTCCGCCATGGCCTCTCCGTCCATCGCCATCAGTCGGATCCTCGCTGCGGCCCCAGCCACGACGAGGGGCCAGCCGACACAGCTCTCGGCCGACTCCAAGGGCCAGCGGATAGCTTACGCGGTAAGCAGTTCCCATCCATGTCCCTGTGCAAATGAGCGCCTCTCTGACTCTCTCCCCCCCCCGCAGTCTGGCAAGTCCATCTTTGTCCGCTCCATCGATAGCCCGTCGGACTGCAAAGAGTACACCGGCCACACCGCCCCCACGACCGTTGCCCGCTTTGCACCGAATGGGTTCAAGATTGCCAGCGGCGATGCCAGCGGCATGCTGCGGGTGTGGGAGCCCGAGGCTATTGAAAACACTGGACGGGAGTACGGCATCATCTCGGGGCGGCTGAATGATATTGCCTGGGATGGGGAGTCGCAGCGCGTTATTGCTGTTGGCGACGGCAAGGAGCAGTTCGGACGTTGCATCACGGCCGACAGCGGCAACTCGGTCGGAGAAATCATCGGCCACTCCAAGTCTGTCAACGCGGTTGCCATGAAGGCCCAGCGCCCGTTCCGCGCCGCGACGGTCGGCGACGACGGCAACATGGTTTTCTACCACGGAGCTCCGTACAAGTTCAACGAGAAGAGCACTCTGCACAGGGGGTTCGTTCTCGGAGCGGCTTATTCACCAGACGGAAACACTCTCGTGACTGTCGGTGCGGACAAGAGAATACAGCTCTACGACGGAAAGTCTGGCCAGCCATCCAGGCAGATTGGTGAGGGCGAGCACACAGGGAGTATCTTTGCCGTTTCGTGGTCTCAGGATGGCAAGAAATTCGCTACGGCCAGCGCTGACCAGACGGTGAAGCTGTGGGACGTCGATGCGGGTACTGTCCTCCGAACCTGGAAGTTTGGCGACGGTGTCGCCGCGCGGAACCAGCAGGTCGGAGTCGTCATTCCTCACGGCCGGAGTGACGGGCTGATTATCAGCGTGAGCCTGGACGGCGAACTCACATATCTCAGTGAAGGCAAGGACGAGCCGGTCAGAGTCGTCCAGGGCCACAGCAAAAACATTACGGCCTTGACTTCGTCGTCAGATGGAAAGGGCAGTTCGGTCTGGAGCGGCAGCATTGACGGCCGGGTCTGCCAGTGGGATGTCAAGTCCGGACTCGCCACGGTTGTCGATGGCGAACCCCACACGAACCAGATAGCCCAGCTCGCGGGGCATTCTGGCAAAATCTACAGTGCCGGCTGGGACGACACGGTCAAGGTCATCGACGAGTCCGCCAACACGTTCGTCGGACAGTCCATCAAGCTGTCCGCCCAACCCAAGGGAGTAAGTGCGTCGGACAATATTGTCTACGTCGCCACAGTCTCCGGCGTTGCGGCATATACCAAGAACGAGCTGCTGAAAGAGACACCGCTGGACTTCACACCTGGAGCTATCGCAGCCTCCAGTTCCTTCGTGGCTGTCGGCGCGGACCAGAATTCGGTGCAGATATACAAGAGCGATTCTAGCGGAAACCTGCAGCCGATTCAAGCCATCTCGAACCCTACTGGAACCATTTCGGCCCTCGCATTCTCCAAGGATGGCTCACATCTTGCTGCGGGAAATAGCGTCGGCAAGATTTACGTGTACAAGACCGGTACGTGGGAGGTGGTTACGGATCGCTGGTCGGCACACACGGCTCGCGTGACGTGCATCTCCTGGGACGATACCGGTGCGTACGCAGCCAGCGGGAGCTTGGATACAAACGTGTTTGTTTGGTGCCTGGAGAAGAAGAACCAGGGGAAGAGGATCAAGGCTTCCAATGCCCACAAGGACGGCGTCAACGGCATCTGCTGGGTAGAGAGCGGCAAGGTTGCCAGCGCCGGAGGAGATGCGACGGTCAAGATCTGGGAGGTTCAGAACCTGCCTTGAGTGAGTGCAATCATCAAGTCAAAATCAATTCATTTTAGCCGCATGGGCTTTTAGCTACACGGCAGCTTGGCGTATGCATTGTGCATATGAAATATCCCCCAACTCCGCCGCTGGGTATCTTGGTAGTTTAACAAGCAAATACGAGTTGAACCGACGTCAAGCTCGTTCTTCCATCCCATCCCGCGCTCATCAATAAATCGCTTCCAGAAGACTACCACAAAAGCCCAATGCCTAATCGTGGGTCATTTGAGAATTTTCCTCCTCGACGACCTCGCCGGGCTTGATGTCCCACAAGCTAATGGCTTCGCCCTGCTCAGGGGTGACGGAGTGTGCCGGCCAGCGGTTTTTGTTCTCCTCGCAAAGAAGCCCTGCCTTATGGATGGCGTTCTGGAGATCCTCTCGGCTGTGAGATCGTCGAGTTAGTGGTGCTCTCACCGATATGCTTACGGGGCGTACCTAGCGGAGGCCATAGTTGCATAGCCCTCTTTGGCCAGATGCTTGGCCATCTCGGTCTGGTGGTCGTCGAGGAGGGACGTGTTGGGCACAACGATTAGGGGGATTCCGAGCTTCCATGCGTCGAGAATTGTGCCCGTACCTGGAGGAGCGTCAATATAAGGGTGGCTTCTCATAGTTGCTTCACGTACCTGCGTGTGAGATGACCAGCCCTTGTGCACGACGGCCCTCAATGGGCTTGCAGAGAATCATCTCCTCCAGCATCAGGTTCTTCTTGACATCAAACACATCAATGTCGAAATCAGACGGAAGCTCGCCCTTGAGTTCGGAAAGCTTGGCGCTGGCCCAGGGAACGTCTGGTCCGCATTGGATGTGAAGAGCCGTGAAGCCCTCGGATCGGAGGAAGCCCCAGAAGGCCGGCTCGAGGACCACCCTGGTCAGCTCTTCGAAGCCAACTGTGGCGCCGATGGTGACCAGGCAGTAGCACTCGAGAGGCCTCGGTGTCGCTGTCATGCTCGGTTGTCTGTATCCTCCGCGGCGTTTTTGTAGTGTGAGTTGACGGATCAGCTTGGGTTGCTATTGTCTTGCATGACAAGCGGCCCAACTATTGGCTGTGGGGGAGCTGTCAACCAAAGCCGCTGGAGGTGGAGTGCCGGGAGAACGTCGGAAAATTTGCGATCCCCAAAGAGCGGTTGGAGGCCAAATTTTTGAAGCTCAACGCAACCTCACGCGCAGACAACCCAGCGCGGCCGTCGCAGATCAATCAATTCGGCATGGCTTCGGCTTCCAACGCTGCGAGGCTATGCATGCTGGCATGCCGCAGCGCGCCTCGCGTGCAGCGACTGCCTCGGGCGCAGCAGCTCGCCCGACAATGCGCAATGACACAGCGAGCATTCACCACCTCACCCGCGCGATGGGCTGACAGGAAGGCCGGCAAGGAGGGAGATGATGCGGAGGCAGAGGCCTACCAGCAGCTGGACCTGGCGACGATGAACAAGGCGTTTGCCGAGACTGCCACGCCCGAGGGGCTGCGGCAGCTTGATGAGCTGGCCAAGTCCAACGGCTACAACACGATCGACGACTTCCTAGAATCGACACTACGGGAGACCCCTGGGTGGGCGTCGGAGGACAGGACAATTGAGGAGGAGCTGTTCAAGGACGATGTCGGTGACAAGCCGAACAAGTCGTCGTTCTGGTTCGACGAGGAGGACCCGGAGACGAACACGGAAGAGCATGACGAGTTTGACGAGGACGACATCACATCAATGGCCCACGGCAAGCTGGAAGAGATACGGGAGATGAGGCACTACGCTCGACTGGCGGTCTGGGAAATGCCACTTCTCTCCAGTGAGTTATGCGTCGAGTGAGTAAACGACATAGGACAGCGGAGCTAATGAAGGTGTCACGCAGAATTCGCCAAGCCATTCGTACCTCCGACCTCCGACCAGGTCCTGAGATGGCGATACACGACGTATATGGGCGAATCCCACCCCGCGGAGAAGAAGGTTGTGGTGCAGTTCGCACCCGACGACCTCAAGCTCACTCCCGTGCAAACGGACAAGCTTAGGAAGCTGGCGGGCCCGCGATACAACCCCGAGACGGAGCTCATCAAGATGAGCTGCGAGAGCTACGAGCACCAGGCGCAGAACAAGCAGTACCTGTCGAACCTGGTCGACGACCTGATTGCGTCGGCCAAAGACCCCAAGGACACGTTCGCAGACGTGCCGCTAGACCTGCGGCACCACCAGATCAAGGCCAAGCCCCGGTTCCCCAAGGAGTGGCGGCTCACGAACGAGCGGCGGCTGCAGCTGGACGAGGACCGGCAACGCGCCGCGATTGCCGACATGAAAAGGGCCGAGGGCGGGTTGCTGGTGGACGGCAAGAAGGCGATTGACGAGTTTCTGATGAAGAAGCTGGCCGAGGACCATGAGAAGCAGAAGGTGGCGGAGTTGGTTGCCGCTCCCAAGGCCGCGAGGTCATCGGGCGGTGCGAGCAGGGCGAAGAGGTGAGGCGGCGAGTCTGCTGGCAAAGGAGCTGGCCGGACTGAGTGTATATTACCTGATATAAAAGGAGGGCACGCATGTACTGTAGTGTAGGGGAGCGTGTGTACGATCCAAATGCCAAGATGCATAGGAAATGCTCGCCCATGAGTGTCCGTACTGCATATGAGCCGGGAGCGACGCAACAAGTCATTGGTGCACGTCGGTGGCTTCGTCCGCGGTTCGCTCTGGCGTCGTATTGGGGCGGCTGGCGTACCAAGTCAAGGAACGCGGTTGGTTACACAGAGACAGTACAGAGTACTTTGACGTTGTACAATAACAGGCCTGCTCCGAGACGTATGTAAAATAGGCTTCTACGTGAACACGCAACCCTGGCGACACGTCGGAATTGTAAGAAGTGTAACGGGAGGTACTGGGTGGGTAGCGAGACATATAGGTACTAAGTACCTATCCGTCTGTTAGGTCTTAGGAGCACCTACCTATGTGTTGTTCTGGCTACGCCGACTGATCGGTATGGACACGTCGTCTAATCGGGAGGGGTTCCCCTCCCGCCGGCAGAGGGATTACCTCCCTCTGCCAGATTTAGTCTCTGCAAGTCCGACAGGATAATGAGCATAGACGTAATTGAATACCAAACGTTGTACTCTCCCATCTTTGATACCTAACTGGAGGTGTTTACGACTATACTCTGACAATTCTGAATCTTCTCTTTGCTAGTTACCCATTCGAAGATGGCTACACGAAGAGGACAACGCCGCCGAGGAGCCACCGCACCTGTGGGGAGAACACAGGAACCCGACCTCTTCCCGCGAGTCGAGGAGCTCTCGTCGGATCACGAAGAACAGGGGTCAGCGCTATCGGAAGCGCCTACCGACCCTATCGCACCCACGAATATGTCGTTGCCCCAGGGGTCACGCCCACCGTCGCGGCAGGCAAAGCTAGAGGCTAAGGGTCAGCGCGTTACTGAGCTCGAGGAAACCAAACGTCTTCAAGAACGGATCCTTCAGTTAGAGGAGGAAATCGCCGAACGTGGTAGACTTATCGCTAGTGGGTCGCGCAAGCGTCGTCACTCAAACTCCTCTGGTTCGGACAAGAGCCGTGGCGATGAAATTGAGATGGAAAACATCGCTCAACTATCTCAGCCGACCAATGCTGGAAAGCGACTAGATTGGATCTATGATCTAGAAGACGCCTTTAAAGCTGCACCCCGCCGTTTTAGGAAGGACCAAACGAAGATCCTATACGCTACGGATCACATGCATAACGACTGCAAGGCAAGATGGCGCCTATACCTCGAGGAACAGACTCCGGAAGACAAGGCACAGCATAGCGTTGATTGGGCACATTTTAGGGAGTGGACCCTCGTGCTTATAAAAGATGCAGCCCACCGCGAGACGCTCTTACGAGTACGAGTAGCCACGCAGATTGAGGCCGCTCGCCAACGAGAGGGCCAATCGCCACTAGAATTCAGCCTCTATCTCGATTCCCTAGAGAGGCATTTCGAGCGCCCTCCAGAAAAGACTCGAACGCTCACCTTCTACGCAAAGTTACTCCCGGAGTTACGTGATCAAATCGCCCTCTATTCGGCACCTATTCAGACCTTTCAGAGGGAGGAACTGGTACAGGCCGCACAGCGCTACTGGGATGTCCTTACCAGCAAGAAGCGACGCATCAGCGGAGGTACCAATAAGGAAGCATTATCCAACCGGGGATTCGCACGCGGAGGAAGGCGTGGCGGCCGGTACTCGAGGGGATCTCGACAGTTAACCAGCAGCGAATCCACGCCGCCCAGAAGGGACAATTCCCAAGAGTCCTCGTCGAGAGGCCGGGGCCGTGGCCGCGGCAGAGGGTCGTCTCCGGTGCGCCTCATGGATCCCTTCCGGGTTGAGCCAGCCGAGGCATCACGGCCCAGAGACGCCACACTGGCGCCGGGCCAGGCAGATCAACCTTCCAGCGGGAAGAAACCTGACTTGAGCCTGGGGTTCCTGGCTGCGCCGAAAGGGGAACAGGTTGCGGAGAGGGAGACGGGCTGATTTGTCGGGGTCGAGGTGCCACGCGTGTACGCAATGGAGTTGTGTGGTTGACCGTGGGCGTGCAGGGATGGGAGGCATTAGCCGCATCACGGCAGGGGTGCCAGTTGGAGCCTCGGCACGCTGTGGATGGTTGGACGGGGCGTTTGGCGGGAGCATGTGCCGTGCGTTGCGACCTGGAACCGACCATTGTATCATCCATTGCTGGACAGCTTTAGGGATAGCTGGAGGAGGGCATTCCCACGGCTTCCTCCGTGCTGGTAGCACCCATCTCGGCCGCTAGAAAATGGGAAGCAGCGGCAACAGAACACCTGGCTTGCTGGTCAGCGGCACTTCAGAGCACCGAGACATATCGGAGCGGCGCATGCCTCGTTGCTATTGTTGGCCCGCGTGTCCGCCCTGGGCGGCTCCCGATGCGCCGACTGGCCCGAAGGTGCAGGACAATAGCGCCCCGGACTGCGCCCGGGGTACGGCGGAATGGCAGCCCGCCGTGGCGAGCGCGCAGGTACCTCGACCCTGCTGGCGGGGAGGTGGAGGTGGGGGGGGTGACGGTGAGAATGCGGGTCGCATCTGGCTGGAGACTTTGGGCTCCCCGATGCCGAAGCACTATCCACGCCAATGCAGGCAAGCTCGCTCAGCAGCTGCATGCTTCGGTTGTGAGGGGACCCCTCATTTTACTTTTCTGGCTCGACGCCTGGCCTTATCTCCAAGCCTCTGCCATTCCTCCTCTCTCCATTCCTCCTCCCCCTCCACTGTTGCTGTCCTCTGACCCGTTGACTGCTGCTTCCCGCGTCGCGGCTACATCGGACGACCTCGACCTTGGTGGTAGCTTGAGCCTCGAAGATCCGAAAGCGACACCGACCTCCCGTCACACCCGCGCCCTCGCATCACCATGGGTTCCATCAAAGGCGGCATCCCGCCCTTTGAGGCGACGGCTCTGGACGACATCCAGGCCCAGTACGAGACCCTGCGCAAGATCTACCGCACCAACCGCACCAAGGACTTCGAGTTCCGCAAGCAGCAGATCCGCCGCCTGTACTGGGGCCTCGTCGACTATGCGCCGCTCATCGAGGAGGCCGTGCTCAAGGACATGGGCAAGTGCAAGTTCGAGGCCAACATCACCGAGATCGACTGGTGCAAGGCCGAGTGCGTCAACGTGGCCAACAAGCTCGAGGGGTGGGCCAAGGACGAGCCCGTCGTCGACCTGCCCATGCAGTACTGGCCCATGAAGCCGCGCATCAGGAACGAGCCCCTCGGCAACATCCTCATCATCGGCGCCTTCAACTACCCCTTCCAGCTCAACATCACCCCCGTCGTCGGTGCCATCGCCGCCGGCAACACCGTCGTCCTCAAGCCTTCGGAGCACTCGCCCCACTCGGCCATGATCTTGAAGAGGCTCTTCGACGAGTACCTCGACCCCGAGTGCTACATCTGCATCAACGGCGCGCTCGCCGAGACCAAGTACCTGATGGACCTCAAGTTTGACAAGGTCGTCTTCACCGGCGGCAAGAAGACGGGAGCCATCATTGCCACCAAGGCAGCCGAGTCGCTCACCCCTGTCCTGCTCGAGCTGGGCGGCCAGAACCCGGCCTTTGTCACCAAGCACGCCGACCTGCGGATCGCCGCCAAGCGTCTGCTCTGGCAGAAGTGCCTCAATGCGGGCCAAGTGTGTCTCTCCCACAACTACGTCCTCATCGACCGGAGTCTCGTGTCCCAGTTCATCACCGAGGTCAACGCCCAGTACCGCGCCTTCATGCCCAAGGGCGCCAAGGCGAGCCCGGACTTTTCTCGCATTGTCAACAAGGCGCACTTTGACCGCATCAAGGCCATGCTCGACAACACCAAGGGCAAGATCGTCATGGGCGGCTCGGTCGACGAGTCCGAGTTCTTCATCGAGCCCACGGCCGTGCTGGTTGACGACATCGAGGACAGCATGATGGCCGAGGAGAGCTTCGGCCCCATCTGGTCCATCATGCCGTACGACAGCCTCGACGAGGCCATTGACATTGCCAACAAGGTCGACCCCACCCCGCTGGCCCTGTTTACGTTTGGCTCCGACGAGGAGAACCAGAAAGGTATTGTTCAAATCGTACATGGGATGGGATCAAGTCACTGACTCGCAACAGTCCTGCACAACGTCACCTCCGGAGGTGCCACCATCAACGACTCGTTCTTCCACTGCCAGATCAACGCCACGCCCATTGGCGGCGTCGGCTCGTCCGGCATGGGCAGCTACCACGGCTACTACTCCTTCAAGGCATTCAGCCACCAGCGCGTCATCGCCCAGGTCCCCAACTGGGCCGAGAAAGTCCTGCGCGTGCGCTACATGCCCTATTCCATGGCCGAGCTGGAGCGCTTCAAGAAGCTCTCCGCTCCCAAGCCCAACTTTGACCGCAACGGCAACGTTGTCAAGGGGCTCAAGTATTGGCTCGGCGTCGTCTTCAGCCTCGGCGGCAAGAGCGCGACGGGGGCAGCCCTAAGGTGGGGGATCCTTGTTGCCATCTTTGCGGTACTGGGGCTGAAGAGAAGCTCGCTAGGCCTGTAAACGGCGTCGACCGGCCGGCGGCGAAACTGTAGAAACGACGACGCTATCCCTGGCTGGCCGGCGGACGCGGACGACACACCCAACGCGCGGGGGGTGGGTTAGAGTGTGGTACAACTACCTAGCGGTTTCTCTATTGTAATCGAACCTCAATGTCATATGTGTACATGTACGATGGTGGATAGGCGATCCCACGCAGAGCTCTCTGTCGACGAATAATGTAGTGGCGAGGGGAGAAACAGGTGCATGGTTCAAATTCAATTGATGTGACAGTGTGTATTGATTAAATCTAGCGTCTGGCGAGGATCGCCGCCAGCCTCTGCCCCTTTTCTCCTCCGAAGTACAGGTCGTCCTCGGCCGACTCCCTGCCCATCTCGACGGCCTCGCCGTAGGCCTTTGTGACCGTCTCCTCGTCCACGGGCAGGCCATTCTCCACGAGCGCCAGGATGACGCTCCGGAAGCGCGCAATCTCCCTCATGGTGGCGACGTCCATGTAGTCGTTCTGGCTCGAGTAGACCTTGCTGCTGACGCTCTCCTCCATGCGGTTCACGCCGGCGGCCTCGGCGGCGACGTCGCTCTCGACGTGCTTACTGATCCAGATGTAGCCGTTGACGCCGAGCAGCACGTCGACCTTGCCGGCGGCGTTGGCGGCCTCGACGGTCCACAGCTGGCGCTTGGCGCGGACGACGCCGCCGCCGCCGCCGGTGCCCGAGACGCTGACGAAGACGCCGTTGCGCAGCTTGCCGTACTTGAGGGAGCGCGTGTGCAGCGACGCGGCGCCGTCCTGGTGCAGCTGCTGCACCTCGGCGACGACGAGGTCGCCCTCGGCGAAGAAGGACCGGATCTGCAGCTCGTCCGTCTCGGTGCGCTTGCGGAGGATGCCGCCGGGCAGGTTGATGGCCGAGATCTGCAGCACGGCGAGCTGCGAGGCGGCGACGTCGACGCGCCAGCGCTTGGCCTGGACCTCGGCGATGCGCCCGACGACGAGGTCGCCGATCTCGGGGGTGTAGCGGGCGCGGAGGGGCCGCACCGAGAGGAGCTTGTTGGTCTTGGTGAGGGTGCCGGCGAGGGAGGAGGTGATGTTTGTGGAGTTGAGGGGGACGAATGTGCCGTGGCCGCTGCGCTCTTGATCAGCACGTGCTCTTGATCTCTCTCTCCTGCGCTCTCTATGTAAAAGAGAACAGTAAAAGGAGGGAACCTACCGCATCCATTGCGGGTTGGACGTTATGACGGCGCCCGGCGTGAGAATCTCACCCGCATCCTCCTCCTCATCGTCGAGGCTCGCCCGCCGGCGCTTCGGCGCGCGCATGGCCACGTCGCCCTGGACGTCCACGCCGCCGTCCGAGTCCGAGTCTGAGGAGTACCCGCCGGCAGCCGCTGCCGGCCGTTGCGGCGCGGGCCGCGGCTGGAGGATGGTGATGGGCATTGTGAGGTGAGTTTTCGGCGGCGATGCGAAGGAACGGGGTGAGCGCGGATGGCTCTGGCTTGCCGCCGCGCAGCGTCCCGCGGGGTGAGGTTGCTGCTCGGAGGCTTTGGGATGAGTGCGACGGGGGCCTGTGGTCTTTTGCTCGGGGTAGGTGTGGTGAGGCGGGTTGATGTTGGATGTGGTTGAGGTGAGAGGTCGAACTTGAAGTGGGGCGTTTGGCAAAGGTGAAGTTTTTCGTAGCGATGGCTCTCGGCGTTGGGACAAGCTGGGAGCGTGACGACAACAGGCGCTGGTTCGCTACAAAACACAAGGATTCCCTTTCGTTTGAACAGAAACATCATCTCAGATGCCCAATATTCAGGATCCGCACATGTTGCAAAATCTTGACTCCAGGCTTGCTGCGACTGGTGCCTTGGAGGCGACTTACACGATGCCTGGTCAGCAGGTCACTACGAACACTGTTAACACCAATCTACGGTTTTCTGTCTTTGCAAGATCCTTAACCCCTCGACAATTGTATCCAATTGCATGTATGAGCCGAGTTTGATACTCCTTTATTCATACATCCTGACGTGAGCTGTACCCTCTACTCGCCACGCCATGCCTGCTCATTGGTATCTTCCATGCACCTGACCAAATAGTACAGTATAGTACATTTTTATACAATGCTCGCGACACGGGAGAGTTCCCTTGGAACAGCCCGAGGTCGATGTCGCTGGTATGCTCGACCACATATTCGACAGACACCCCACACGGCCCTCGTTCCTTGTAATCCGGCCGTTTCGAAATTCGACAGGTAGTGGAGATGGTGTTTCGTCTCGTAAACGTGGAATCGTCTCGTACACGTGGAATCGTCGTGTCTTATCTGAAAGCCCTCCACAGTCCCATCCAGACGAGGCCCGCCGAGATGCCCATTATCCCGAACCTGCGGCTCCTCATCCCAAACACGGACTTGCTCTGCAGGATCGCGGCCTGCTGCTTTTCCAGCTGCGACATGCCGGAGAAGTAGCTGTACGCAGCCAGCCCGAAGAAGGCACCGCTCCCTGTATGCAGGTCAGCTTCCGAGCTCTCGATGCGGGTCGCGCTGCTTTGGGGGCGACTTGCCTACGACCTTGCAGCCGAGGCAGTCGTCGCCGCGGTCCTGGCGCATGAGCTCCTTGAGGTCCTCTGGCCGCTCGAGGGAATGCACGTTTGGGATCTTGTCGCCCGCCATCGTAAGGGCCAAAGGGCTGGAGGCTTCGCTTTGGTACTTGGCGATGAAGCTGACGGAGCTTCGAACCTTAGATTGGTGGGGACTGGGCAGCTCGCTGGCGGGTTAGTCAGCGATGCGCTTACATTAATTCCGTCATTGCCTGTCGCGTACTTCGTAGCAGCGGATGCATCTGCAGTTCAGCGTGCCCAGAGCTGGTCGTGACCATGAACGGGGTTATTGAGGCGCTGCATATCTACGACGACAACAGGTTGGCCTCCCTGGAGCTTCAGCCGCTCCCCGAGCTGACTCTCCGCCTGCAGGAATGCCTTATTATCGCACACCTACACGGGGCGGCCGCTATCTGCGGCGCACCTCCTGCCCCTCTACCTCGAGCATCCCTCCCCGAGACCGAACCTGATCTACCTCCCCAACACGAGCCCGCCGACCCTCGTCTTCAGCCTCACGCACGCGAACCTCTTGCTCCTGGCGACCTCCTCGACGGAGATTGAGCCGCTCCTTGTCCTCGAGTTCCTGCACCGCGTGGTCGACGCCTTTGAGGACTTCCTCGGCGCCCCGCTCCTGGCCATCAAGATTGAGAACAGCTACGATGTGGTCGCCCAGCTGCTTACCGAAATGTGCGATGCGGGGAACATCAGCACCACGGAGCCCAATGCTCTGAGGGAAGTCGTGGAGGTCGAGGGCTGGGTGGGCAAGTTGTTGGGTAGCATAAACCTGCCAGGGTAGGTACATGGAGCGCAATCTGATGTGTGCCTCGACTGATGCGAGAGTAGGAAAGCTCCTTTGGGCAGCAACTTCTCGAACCCAAGCCCGCCGTCCCTAATGGCATCAAATACGCCGGCTTTGCCATGGAGACGGGCGAATGTGCGGCATACTTCGAACGAATTATACGCCGACGTCGTCGAGACGTTATCCGTCACCCTGGCCCCCTCAGGGCGGCCACTGGCTGCCTTTGCAAACGGAACGATCGCATTCACAGCCAAGGTCTCGGGCGTGCCCGACATCACAGTCAGCCTGACGAGTCCATCTGGGAGACACAACCTTGGTGGCATCGTGGAGCTCCCCGTCTTTCACCCCTGTGTGCGACTGAACAGATGGAAAGAGCATCCGGGAGAGCTGAGCTTTGTGCCTCCAGACGGCCGATTCATCTTGGCAGGGTACGAGGTGGATCTGCTACCTTTTACGAGCGGGAAGAGCGGTAGCCTGAGCTCCAACAACCTGAAGTTGCCGGTCAACCTGGAGATGAAGACCTGCATCGGCCCCGTGGGATCAGAGTTCGAGGTCCGGTTACAGGTGAACAAGATGTTTGGCACGCCCAGCTCCTCATCTGCGAGCCAGCTCGGGCGAGGCGGCAGCTCTGGCAGGCTCGGGTCGCCACATCCGGGCTCTCCAAGTGCTCCCCTGCTGGACGACCTGAGAATCACCATCCCACTTCCAGAAGACGTGAGGAACCTTTCGGATATCCGTCCCAGCAGGGGCGATGCGAGCTTCAACCCTGGAGAGAGGATACTGGAATGGCATGTCCCTGCCAAGGAATTGTCCGGGCCGGCATCCCATTTTGGGTTGCGGTGCACGGTGGTCGGGCCGTTGGCCGACAGCGAGGAGCAGGAATTCGACCCGAGCGGCTTTGGATTCGGCACCGACTATCCATACAACGAACCATATCAAAGCACACCTGCTGAAAAAAAGAGGCAGGAGAAGGACGAGGGCGGCGGCGAACAAGACGCCAAAAAGGTTGCGCAGAACAAGATCCTGATGCCCAGCTCGGCGTCGGTGAGCTTCTCGGTGAAGGGGTGGCTGGCGAGCGGGCTCAAGGTGGACAGCATCATGATAGACACGAGGAAGAGCCGGGGGCTGGGGGAGGGGGTGAAGCCGTACAAGGGCGTCAAGTACCTGACCATCAGCAAGGGCGGCGTGGAGATTCGCTGCTAGGCACGAGCTTTGATAGTACACAGTTGAATCAACGGAGAATAATCCTCCATTCACCTTCGCTTTCGCTTTAGACGGCCCGTCGCGGCGCTGACGGCTCCGGCCATATGGGTCCGGAGCGCCCATCGCGGACATGAAGCTGCGACTCAAGAAGTTTGTTTTTATTCCCACGCTCTGCCAGCCCGTTTGCCAGTATAGAGCCGGAGATGCTTGATGTCGTGGCAGCGTCGTCGGCTTCTCGGGCCAGCGGTTGGAGTCGTGGAGCTCTCCACACCCACTGGAGGGGCGCCCACGACTACCCTACGGAGTTATACTGTCGCTCCCCACATGCAGGTGCAGCCCGGCCCCACGTGCGGCCTTGGCCACTACATCATCGCCAACGTTGGGTCATCAAGGCGTCGCCGGCATGAACACATCGGCTTGAAAACTCCAGCTACGACCCGGCCGTTGTGCGGCTATGCAGCGCTTCGCGGTTCCTGCGCTCCGGCGCCAATGCGCCGCGGGCTTCAGGGCGTCCCGATGCTACGCGCCGCAGCGAGTCACCGTGGGGGACGACGCGCAGCCGAGGCGATGGAGCTCGACGGCGCAGGCAACGCGGCCGCGGACGGCCATCTTCTTCCCAGGTGGGCAATTGCTCCCTCCTCTGCTCCGGTGCTGGGCCCTCGCGACAAACAAGCTGACTGCTGGACCGCAGGCCAGGGCACGCAAAAGGTCGGCATGCTCACCCCTTGGCTCGAGGCGTTCCCCTCCACCGCGTCCGACATCATCGACGAGATTGACCACCACGTCGGCTACAAGCTCTCCGAGGTCATAAAGAACGGGCCCTCCAAGGTCCTCACCCAGACGACCAACGCGCAGCCCGCCATCATGGCCACGTCCATCTGCATCCTGCGCATCCTCGAGCGCGAGTTCGGCTTCCGGGTCGCGGACCACTTCGACGTCACGCTGGGCCACTCGCTGGGCGAGTTCGCGGCGCTCGTCGCCGGCGGGTACATCCACTTCGAGGACAGCCTGTACCTGGTGCAGCGCCGCGCCGAGGCCATGTCCGAGGCGACGAAGCGCGCCGTGCAGGACTACGGCGGCGAGTACGGCATGGTGGCCGTCATCACCGAGCCCGAGTACCTGCACGCCCTGATCGAGGCGATCCGCGACTTCGTCGGGCACTCGAGCGCCGGCAGCAAGTCGGAGAGCAGCGAGGACCTGGCGCCCATCGACCAGGTGCTCATCGCCAACATCAACAGCAAGAACCAGATCGTCCTGAGCGGCAACATGGAGCGCATCAAGACGCTCATCGCGCACGTGCGGCAGTTCCTGGGCCACGACCCGCGCGCCGTGCGCCTGCACAGCGACAGCCCCTTCCACAGCCCCATCATGAAGCCCGCCGTGGCCGTGATGCGGACGCTGCTTGACAAGAAGAGCCGCGTCGCCGGGCGCGAGGGCGAGGACATGATCACCTTCCCCGCGGCGATACCGTGCGTCAGCAACGTCAGCGCGCGGCCCTTCCGGAGCAAGGAGGAGCTCAAGGAGCTCGTCGCGAGGGGCTGCCTCGAGACGGTGCGCTGGTGGGACAGCATCAAGTACCTGGACCAGGAGGAAAAGGTCAGGAGATGGGTCGGCATCGGCCCGGGCAAGGTCGGGCGGAACCTGGTCGGAAAGGAGGTCGGCGTGAGAGGCAGGGATCTGGTCAAGGGGGGCGGCGTCTGGGCGATCACGGACCCGTCAGAGGTGGAGGAGGTGCTGAGGGGGTTGGAGGATACGGCGGGCTTTGTGGACGACGAGGAGTGAAGGATGGCTACCGGTGTGGATGTGGATGTCGGTCATGTCCAGTATATGCTACAAGGCATCGTGGTTAAAGGCACTCAGGAACAGTTCTTGACAGACAGGGGCGAGAGGACGCGCCGTGTATTATCACAGAGTTTGGTCACCCAAATGATGCATTCCTTGTTTGTTTACGCGACCAGCAACCTGACTTCATTCGCTGGTCGTGGAATAGAAGCTGCCCTGAAGTGAACGAACAGCGGACACATCACAGCTCCCTGCGACAATGTCTGCAGCTTCAAATGGACCAAAAGAAAGACGCAATAAGCATCGAACTGTCGTCAGGACAGTGTAAAGCAGGCCAGGGCAATGGGTGGACGCAAACAGCAAGATCGGCGGCAAAACACCACCACTCGTACCCCCTCGGTCAATCCAAATATCTACAAAAACTGCAAAAAAAGAAGCTCGCCACTTCCTGTCCCCAGGACCCAAGGATGCGTCACCCCCGAGAAGACTCTTAATCTTGTAGTCATTGCACCCGCCTTGTGATGCTAACCCGTCTCGCGGCAAATTAGAACTCCAGGACCGGGAATCGAACCCATGACCTTGGAGCTGCCGGGAGGAAGGTTGTGGCGAGAAGCCAGCCAACTGGGCCAAATCGGCCCTCGGCCTCAGCTGACTGGCTTGTTGGGAGAAGTGCTGCTATTGGGGTATGTAACGGTATGGACAGCTTGGGTGCAGTGAATTTGAGTGCGCGGAGGTAGGTCGGGCGTTGCTAGGGGTGTTTGCAGCTGTTCCGGGCACTGAACAGCACGTGGGCGGCACGTGAACAGCCTGGAAGAGACCTGTCCGGCTCTGGAAGCCCTCTGCAGGAAGAAATCAGACGGCTGGGGATTCTGCCACGGCTACGAGCTTGTTCACGGTCCTGAGGTTCGTCGAGATGCCTCTTGCCAATAGGGCTGGTAGGGATCAAAACTCATCCAATCTGGACTCACGGGCATGGATCTTGTCCAGATATGGATTATTTCAAATAGCCTCAGGGTACCCCTGCGCCGATGCTTATCTTCACCAAGGAGCACGTCAAGAAGAAGAGAGACTCTTCATGTTTTCTTGTATGTCTTGTAGAATGCGAGGTTCGTGTTCGGTGCAGCGACACCATGTATGCATCAGTGCGTCTGGCTTCGAAATCCTCGGCAAGTATGTACGCCATCCAGTCTTTCACGGCACAGAGCCAGACATCGTGCAAAAGTTATCGTGTTCATCGCTGCCCGTACGTGTCGTTCGTAGACAGATGCCTGTCGTCTCATCGCCGGCGGCTTATTCAGTCAGTCGGTCTTATCGGGAACATTGTTTTCTCGACTGCAAGCCCCCTGGGCTCTTCATATTGTCCTCCAGCCAAGTAGCTACCTTAAATGAATATTTACAACGTCAAGGCGCATGTTTTACCTCTCTGCCATCTCGGTAAAGTACGACCAGTGTCTGATATCTCTCGCTCTCTCCGCTTCCAAGCTTCCTCGATCATCTATTCCTAGAGGAAAAGTCACTAGCTCCGTTGCATAATATACTAGGTGGATCACTCACCTCATTCCTTCTACTTCAGTAATAGTTGTGATGGCATAGCTCTTAGATGTCCAGTTCTTGCAAGTGGGCAACTCAGCAACTGTCTGGCGCGAAACAGCCGCATGCATTCAGGCTGCGGAGTACAACTTAGATTTCAATAATTTCTGGCACAAAGACCCTGTAGTCCTGGATGGACCTGAATGTAAGCATTGCCAACTAGCACTGTATATTTTTTAATGCTCTAAACGCTGTGGTGTTCAAGGGGAGACGAGCCCCACATTCGTGATCCCGCGATGTCCAAGCTCGTAGCTCCCACCCCACGAACCCAACTTCAACCTCCCAAGCCGACAGTCTGCACGAACCAGCCAACCATGACGACCGCGATCCCGTCAATCGCCTGCCTAGGCGTCATCGGGCGCAACGTACGACCCTTTCTCCCCTCGCCGCCTTTCCCAGCATGCTGACCCGTAGGCTGTGCAGAACAACCCCCTACACATCTCCGTCTTCCCCTCGCACGACCCCTCGACCAACGCCTTTGCCCCGATCCGCACGCCCCTCCAGTTCTCGCTGCTGCTCTCCTCCACCATCGACATCTTCGACCTGCGCGCCAAGCACAACGCCGCCGCGGGCGTCGGCCTCTCCGGCGACGTCGGCCTACTGCATGCCATCGACGATCGGCTCGCCGCCTACGGCTTCGAGACCAACACGGGCGTGCGCATGGTCTGCGTCGTCGATATGCGTGGCCGCCGCGTCGATCTCACGGCCGCTGCTGCGAGGCCCGCCGGCGCGGGGCTGAGGGACGCCGAGATGAAGCCTGTGTTTCGGGCCATGCAGAGCGCATATGTGCGGTTGCTGCAGAATCCTTTCTTTGAGCCGGATGAGCATGCGCCGCTGGGGGGCCGTGGTGGGAGGAGGATTACGAGTAAGAGGTTTAGCGAGGATATGAAGAGGATAGGAGAGGGTTGGACGCCGGGCGTCACGACTCTATGAGACACTGGGCTGGGGGCATACAACATGACATTGCGCGGCGTTTGGGTTTATGGTTGTTACGATATCCACGACGGAGTACCATCTCCGGCAGAAACGGTTGTATACCTTCTATATGGTGTTTGAAACTTTCCGCCACCACAAAGCGCTCTATATGCTATCCTTCTCCCCCTGCCTTGTCTAATGCTCACCAGAGATCTGCTTCTTGAGATGCTCAACCCTCCACTTTGAAAGCCCTGCCAGCTCATCCATCTCTACGCTATCTCCCATGCCTTCACCTGTATCTTCTTTACGGCTTGTTGCGGCTTTGGTGAATGGCTTCGAAACAGGGCTTCCTTCCCAGTGCCTCGCCTCCACAGGCAAAGGCTGCCACCAGTCTCCTGTCCGAGCATGCCACCTCGCACTGCACAGCTCCCAAAGCCGAGAGATGGCTCGCTTGTACGCGAAGCGTTCGTCCTCTCCTGTGAATGCCCCAGCATTTCCAAAGTCAATGCGCTGTTTCTCCAACCCGAAATCAGAATCCTGGTCGGGGTCGTACTTTGCCGTAGCCGACTTGGTGTCGTAGTACGAGACGTTGGGTCGGAAGGGGGACATTTGATCCTGATACACTTCCGCCACGGTTTCGGAATACGTCGCGTCGTCAGCATCCTCGGCATCTCCAGATTTTCTTTGCGATGCTTTCGGATTCTCGGGGAAGAAGAGGTCATCCGGCGGGTTCTCGGCCCTGATGACGAGTTTGCAGCGTGCCTCGTAGAGCGCATCGAGGAAGGTGATGAAGCGGCGCGCCTCATTCTTCTGAAGGATTGTCAAAACGGGGACCTGGTCGATGATAAACGTATGATATGACGAGGCCATCGTAATGTAGTCCGCGGGCCCGAAAGACCCAACGAGGTCGTCAAAGCTCCAGAAAACAAAGCCGTTGTAGTGCCGCGGGGTGCAGACTTTCCGGCCATACACAACAAACGTCGAGCGCTCCCATGGAACTGGGCCGACTCCAGTCCACGAAAGAGTGTCAAGTATTCGCTGTGACCAAGCGCCATTGTCTTCCCCACAAAGATGGTAGTTGTACGGCCGCTTCCGTGTCTCGCTACTGTCGGTTCTGTCGTCACCTCCAGACGCGAGTCCTCCCGCTCCTTGTACGGACACGTTTGCTGTGGTTTCCGGGCTGTCAACTTCTTCTTTCCGCCTCCAGTCTTGCGCGCCCTCCATCTGCCAAAAGTCGCACCTAGCCTTTAGGACTTCTAGAAAGTTTGCAAAGTCGCTGCTCTGCCCGTAGAGCTCGCCCTTGGACCGTGTCCGACCGCCGAAGATCTTGCGCATCAAGCCTCGTGCAGGGCCAGGCGCATAGTCCACTCCAGTGGCCTTCTGTAGCTCCTCCGGCATCCGATTCGAGGACGCCACCAACACGCCGCCGAGCTGGAAGAAGGCTATGAAGAGGTGGCTGAGGATCTTGCTGGCGGCTCGGTCTGGCAGTTGGAACTCGTCCAGGAAGAGGATTGGCGATTCGTCAACTAGCTTCTTCGCCATCCACACGAGCGAGTACTCAGCATCCATCGTGGAAGAGTCCGAGTGGGACTCTCTGTGCTTCTCTAGCTGCGAGAATGTGTAGAGCATGAAGGTGTTAAAGTGCCACCTCCTCTTGCGCTCCGTCGGTAGGCCATCCGCAAGCAGGTCCAGCAGCATCGATTTGCCCGTGCCCACCTCCCCGGAAAGGAAAAGGCCCTTTGGGGAGTCAAGCTCAATCGCCATCTCGTGGCCCTGCAAGACTCTTGCCAGAGCCAGGCTATCCCCTCCTTCGACGGCAGGTAGAAGATGCCTGAAGAGCGGGTTGCGCCATATTCCATGGTTCCGCAGGGCGAGGATCCCGTGGGCGTTATCGTTTTCGGGTGGTTTGGCCTCGGTGAGGCGAGCTACTTCATTGAGTCTCTGCCGATACTCGACTTGCGGCGAGTAGTCTTTTATTCGGAGATAGATGTCGCGGAGGTGTCTCGCCAGCCGATGCTGGGCTGGGTCCGGTGCATACAATCCAGACTTGACCAGTGTCTGGTACTTGACCAGAGGGTCGGTGATGGTGACTGCCGTCGAGAGTCGCCTCATTTTGGTCGTTTCATCTCATGTGCTCACGCGAGACTCGACAGCCGAGGATCTAGGGTAGGCACAGCATCTGGCGAGCCTCGGGCGGATGCGGACACGGCCTTGGACTTTAGACAGTCGGCGACCATGAGTTGCGTAATACACAAGCACTAACTGAGTGCTCTCCGTGACTGGGTCCTCTCCTCTGTTGGCATTCAATGCCGAGGTTGGTGTAATAGACAGCTTCGTTCGCAGATTGAGGCGGCCAATTGATGATGGCTGTGGTCACTGCATGTGGTTGCACGACGGATCGATCGTTGGGCCGTGAATCAGGGAGCCGCCTGACGAGCCTAGGTACCTCGCGGCCCGCCCAGGCACCTGCAGCGGCTTTGTACCCATTATACCACACAATCGGGCCAGCGCCCCCACAAAAGCTGAGCTGGTCCAGCTGGGGTGCCGCGCGACAGGCAAGAGCAAGGCGGTCACCTGTATCCCTAGCTTGGCAGCTGGGGGCTCTTTCTGCCGGGGATTTGTTTTTCGTCCACGACCCAATAGCTGCATGCTGCTTCACGCTCTCCACCATCACCTCTCTCTTCACTGCCACGACTGCGGCCGCTGCCATCATCCATCGCGCATCGTTGTACCGTGCATCGTGCATTTCTGACCTCGCCTTTGCCTCGACGCTGGGCCGCTCGAGATGCATCTATAAGCCCGCGACTCCATTCCGCCCGTCCATCGCCGTCTCAACACCAGTCCGTCCCATCACGAGCCCAACCCTGCGATCCGCGACGAGCACGCAGCAATGTTTTCCCCGTCGGTCGCTGAGGGTGGCCCAGCGACGGCGACTCGATCACGTCGTCGTCAGCGCCCCAAGAGCTCGGAGAGCGTCGCTCAGCAGCCAAAGGCGAAACGCCAGCGCCTCCCGCTGACGGAGCAGACTTTTGTCCATCCGCCTCCCGATGCCCAACCTGAGATGGTGGACGCCAAGGTGGACAAAGTCGCGACGGTCGATGTCAAACAACGCGACACCCCCATGGAGAACCCCCAGCATCACACACCACGCAGGGAGTCGAATTTGCGGACGAAAAAAACAAAGCACGGCGATCGAGCCGCAAACAAGGGCGATGGCAGTCTCGTTCTGGTTCGTACACCTTCTCGTCCTCTTCAATCCTTTGTATTCGATGGCGCGTCGCTTACCGAATTTGATCTCTCAAGACGAGCACCAACGCCTTCACAGTCTCCAAGCTCCCCGCGTTGCCAGACAGAATCAGGTCGGACTGGTCGGGTGCGTCTCGCCTACTAACCAGCAGCGACCCGTAAAGCAGCTAACATCATTAGGAAACCAACACGCCGATATATTTGCGCCATCGGGATATGCCTTGACGCTGACCCCAGCGCATGCCATTGTCTGGCCGTACAACTCGACTTCTCAATCGCCCGAGACTTTCACATTCACGCTGCCCTCTGCGACGAAACCTACCGACCCTCTTCCAGTCGGATGCCTCGTCTCACCTTCCGCGTCATCCACCGAGCCCGGACTGGTCATCGTAATGGCCGGCAGCGGCAAAGTTGTTTACTGGGAATCGATATCCAGCGCCGCGACGTTTGCTTTCATAAAGAAAGACCGATCCGGCGTCGAGTACATGATTTCCGGCATGTCATCCGGAGAGAAGGCTGTCGCTATTACGAACGCAGAATCGGCAGGCTTCATCCTGACATTCAACACCGGACGATTGGCATACATGAGCGTGCGAGATAGCCACGGGCGCCCTGCGATTTCGGTACAGTTCTTGAGAACGAACCTCTCGTCCTCGGGTAGCGGCATATTGGGAAGCATCCGCCATGCCTTTTCGCACCTGACTCTCCGAGGAGACATCGCGGCCGTTCGCGCTGATCGGTCCGCGCGTGTCGGCGAGAGGAACATTGTCGCGCTCACGTGCAAGGGCAAGCTGCAGTCTTGGAAGGTTCACCGGGGTGGTCACAACCAACCCACTGGAGAGGCAGACATTCGAGAGCGCCTTGTCGCAGCTCTACAGGAAGCCGATCCTTTAAGCCAGGATTTCCCCGCCGACTCTTTCGAAGCCATCGACTTCACCTTTGTTCCGAAAGGTCTCGATGCCAAGTATTTGGAGCTGAGCAGGTTGAGCGACGCAATGGCATCCGACAACCCGATGGTACAACACCTCCTGCTGCTCGCTAGCCTGACTCGACGGAACGTGTCTCGATATGCTTTGGTCGAGGTCATTTTGACCCCTGGCGACTGCCAAATTGGCATGATCCGACCAATTACTTCGTACTCGAACCCATTCTCACCGTCGGACCCTACGCAAGGCGTACGACCTCGCATTTACTTGCCTCGCCCTGCCCTTGTGGCATTCGTCGTCTTTGATCGCGCTGCGGTCATCGCGTCTGTGGCAATCCCGCCAGAGTCTCCCGAGTCGCAACTACAGTCCGACAGCCACGTCCTGCCCGCTTCCTTTGAGGATGTTGTCGATTTTCGAGAAGACAACATCCACGAGATTGTCGGCTCTGGATTCGAGGAGTCCCCACCGACCTCCGGTGGATATGAAGAAACACGTTCGGTTCGGCACAAGACCAAAAATCCTGCTGTCGTGCTCATGGTGCGCGGTGCAGGAGTCGTGCGAATCGTGACGACCGACGTGGACAAGTTTGCCAGCGACCAGCCTCCTAAAGTATCTGCTAAGAGCAAACTGGAGCAGGCTGTGTTTTTTGGGGCAAAGAAGGACAGTCCCCTCTTGTTTGATGGGCGGCAAAACGCCAAGTTTACCCAGGAGGAGGTTGCCACGGCGGCGCTGGAAGTGAGCCACGAGATTCTGAGCTCATCGACATCATACGTCTCCACGCTGCCGGCATCCGTAGAGGAAAACCTTCGTGAAAGATCGAACGCGCTGGAGAGACTCATGCAACACCTCCAAACCACCGGTGCAGACCTGGATCGCAAGACCCGCTGGAAGCTCCTGTTCAACGCAGAGAAGATGCACGTTGCCACCCTCCTCTGGAAACGGCACGAGAGTTTTACTGCGAGCAGACCTGCCGACGACAAGAAGAGCTTAATTGGAATGATTGTCGAATTCATCCACGAAGACCAAAAGCACAACCCCATCGCGAACATCGGCGAGTTGGACCGGGTGCGCCACTGGTTCGTAAACGACATCTTCCGCCTCGAGCTCTTTGTTGCTTGGTCCTACGAAGTCATCAAGGTCTTGTACAAGGACAAGCTTCTCGATGATGCCAAAGTGACGGTTCTGATGTACGAGGCCATGCAGGTCAACATCAGCACCCACTTGGCAGCACATGACTTCCGGCGGAACAACCTGTCTTTCTACGGTCTTGGCCAGGAACAGTTGCGAATGGGTATATTGCGCGATGGATACGATGGCCTACCGGAGCCCTGGACCGGCTGCTTGTACATCGCCAACAACCTCAAACGCTTGACCGATCTCTGTGACCAGTGGTTTAGGAAACACGAGCAGCTCCGAGACGCGCAGAAGACACCGAATATGCCGGATCCCATCGTCCTCACCAAGATTTTCGACGAGCTACCGGTGCTGACCGACGGCATGCTTACCTCGGTACTAGAGTATGCCCGCTGGGCACTGGCGAATTCGGAAAACAAGGCGGTGGCCCAGGAGTATGTCAAGACGTATGACGCAGAAAGACACAACAAACCCGTGTTCCTGGCTCAGTTCGGCAAATGGGAGCAAGGCGCCAAGATTGCTGAGAAGCACGGGTGTCTCAGCGCCTTGGCCGTCATTTTGCTCGAACACATCGGGGCGCTGGAGTCGCAGCTCGCCGAGGAGGGCCTCTCTGCGGCCGAAACTAAGAATCTGAAGGGCCTACGGCAGGCAAAGATGACGCAGTTGGAGGACTCATTCAGCAAATACGGCGAGCCGTTCGCATTCCCTGTTTACGAATACCTCCTCGAAAAGCACGGTGTCGCGGCTGTGCTGGAGTTTTCACTGGACACACTCGGTTTCAAAACTCGATTTCTTAGAAGCAGACCGAGTCTGGCTCGCATATCCTGGATCAATGACGTTCAGCAAGAAAAGGACGTTGGCCACGCCGCCGATACGCTTCTGGAACTGGCTTTGACGACGGAGGATCAGGTCTGGAGGAAGAAGATTGAGCTGAGTCTTGGCAAGCTTGCCCTCATGGCGGAAGCGGAAAGGCAACCACAGTCGCAGCATTCCTTCACGGTGAACTCCGACGAATCCCATCGCGAAGAGAAGCTTGAACGGATTGACAACGAGCTGGTTCTTATCGAGATCCAAGCTCACCTTTACAACCAGGTGTTCCCGAGCACGTACGATGCTGTGGACAGCGCAGCAGCTCTCAATTTCGCACTAGAGGCGCACACTACCAACATCCCTCGGCGGCAAAAGGCCCTTCTTCACCTCTTCACAGACGGCATGGAGAAACTGCTCGGTCACCAGGCGCTGGACCCAATGTATCTCATCGATCTGCTAACCCTGGTATCGCTGCCTCCGGAGTCAAGGGACGAGATCCCTCATCCGTTCTGGATGGCACTCAAGGTTGCCGACACCGCGTGCCACGCCGACGAGGTCAAGGACGCCAAAAAGCTCATCTGGAGACGACTGTTTATCCGGGATGATTGGGCTAAAATCAACGACACGCAACTGAAAGGCGACACCGAGGTCGTGAACCGCATTGTCGACACCGAGCTGTTCGCCATGCTTACGGACTGCGTTCGATTTCGTTAGTTTCCCCTCTTGTCCCATTTTCATCCCGGACAGCTCGCTAACAGCCAAGCAGAGGATGCCCGGGCACCTTTCCAGTATACGCAGCCTCAAGATGTGCTGGGCGTATTCACGGAGAGCCTCGACCGCCGATTTCAGACATTTGCGGAGAGCGAGCAGGCGAAGCTGATCGAGGCCATGCGGTGGGAGGACAAGACCCTCAACCAGTACATTGAAAAGAGCCGCCTAGCCAAATGGGTCCGCGCGGCATTCGACAAGGCCCAGTCAGAGGTGCAAGACAGTGCAGACGAGGCCACTCGCACAGGCGCCTCTGCAGCTGAATCGCGAGAGTTCCCCCTGTTTCGGCGTAGGTATAGTCTTACGGCCGCAGCGGCATCGTCTCTGTTTGCCCCAGCTTAGTTGGCGAGGGTGACTTGAGCAGGGACTTCCCTACCCATTGGGCGGCGTTGGCATCATTCGGCGTGTTGTTGTGTGCGGCTGCTGTTATCACGGCATGTATATCAAGGACGGGTGGACGAGAGGGCACTTGGTTGCCACGAAGGAGCAGAATCGAGGAAGACCGGCGTCATGATCCTGGATATCAGTATCGGGTATGAATGACGGGCAGAGCATAAAAGATAACGTTGAGACGGACTGGAATACGGCGGAGACAGAACGCTCTTTTCTGCTTTGTGGGAATACAGACACTTGGCGTGCGGCTGCGCGCTACCCTCAAATTGTGCATCGTCTCCCGAGGTGACCTCTGACTGTGACTGCGCGTGCCAAAGACTCCGTTGACTACCTACAGACCGCCATGGTTCTCCGTGGCAACTCGGCACCCTGGATCCACATGACCTTCAGCTCAAAATGGCGTCGAACGTTATCATTCCGGCGTTATTTACATGCCAACCACTCTCCGTACGCAAATCGCAGTCTCCCGGGGGAGATGGAGCGCAATCCCCCGTGCTTTCAACTCCGACCACCAGTCGAGCAATTTTGATACCGCCCAAGACGCCCGCTCATTCTCCTCCCCCAGCGCAATGGTCGTTTGTTTCCTCGGGCCGCACGACGAGTGGATGTTTCCAAAACCAAACGAGCGGCAGAGGCGTAGCCATACAGGAGAAGGCTGTAGAGACGAGAGGTGTACAGGAAATAGGCGCGGAAAGGTGCCTCCACCGACCCCAACCAAGACCCAAAGGCGCATGGGGCAAACGCAGCCGAACCGCTTAAACCTTCATCTTTCTTCTCTTGCCGACCTGGGCCGAGAAACCCGTCTTGATGGCCGTGACACTTCGTCGGGATCCGCAGTTGTTGCAGGTGATGAAATACAGACGGTTCTCACCCTTGCTGAGCTCGGTATCGGGGGACTTGCAGGTCTTGCACGTAACATACTCGACTGCGTTCCTCAGTCAGTATCAGGATCTCGCAGACGGGATTATGCATGACTTACTGATGTATTTCCGCACCACGTTCTCAATCTGTTTTTGCTGGAAGCGACCCTTGATGACCAGTCTTCTGCTTCCGTCGACGGAACCGTTAGTACCCAACTCAGCAAACAGATACGCCGTGACGTGCTCCTCCGTTCGCTTCATGCGCTTGCAGATGTCGGCAATGTTGGCAAAGACGGTTTTCCTGTTGCCTTCGCGCATGCACTGGGGAGGGGGGATCTTGTAGCTCTTGGTTCCGCTGAGGGCGTGGTCGGGGTTCTTCTGCGACAGCTGGCTGAAGAAGCGCTGGAGGAGGCTGGTGTAGGTGATGGCCTTGGTCTCGTCGTGTGCCCAGATGCCGGTACCGGCGTCCATGTCGCCCTGCTCCTCCTGCTCAGCCTCGGGGGTTTCGTCGGTGTCCTTGACCTCGAGCTGCTTCAGCTTGGCCGTGAACTCGTCTTCCTCACCGACATCCTTGGCCTTCTTCTTCTTCTTCTTCTTCATGGACAGGTCGAGGCCACCGTCCTCGGCCGGGGCGGCGCCGTCATCGGCGTCATCATCGTCCTCGGCCTTCTTGGCCTTCTTCTTCTTCTTCTTCAGGAGGGAAAGGTCCAAGCCGCCATCCTCGAGAGGGGGCGCGTCGATGGCGGCTTCAGACGAGGCGTCAGCAAAGGCTCCAAGGGCGGCGGTCAGCGGCGGCGTACGGGACGTGTGCGACTGGGCCGTGTCCTTGGAATCCTCCGTAGCGTTGACCATGGTAACGGAACCGTCGACGTCGACGACTACACGCTCGTTGGTGAAGGCAACGGATTTGCGAGACTTTCGTTCGACTGGCTGATCCTGCGCCAAAGAGGAAAAAGAAATTCGTTAGCAACGCGAAACACGCAGAGGACAGCAGCAGAAGAGCGGAAGGACGCGGAGCAAGGTCGTACAGGCAGGAAGGCGCGGCTTCTGATTAGGGATGCAGGTTTCAGGCAGGATGTGGTGTGACTCAAAGAAGTGTTTGCCTCTCACGGGGATATTTGGTGTGGTGGTTGAGGGAGGGATCGGGATGGATGGCACAGAAAATGGACCAGTGAGAGTGGGGTAAAATTGGCGGTTTGTGCAAGTATTTTGTGCTGTGTTGTGCTGTGCTTGGTGACTTGTGGAGGGGCACGAGGGGCAGGCCAGATTGGCTCTGGAGGCGCTGCGGCCAGCGAGCTGAGACCCGAGAGAGATAACCCGAGAGAGATAACAGGGCTAAAACGGACTCACTTGGTTCTCCATGGTTGCCGGTGTGCCGGTGTGCTGTTGCTGTGGCTGCGTGGCTTGGTGTCTGGCCTGCGGTTCTGAGTCTGGCTCACTGAGTCTGCCCCTGGCGGTTCCTGGGTCGCTGTGAGATGATGGATTTGCTGCTCGCGTGTGCGCCGGAGGCCTGTCGAAGGTCCTCGCTTTCCCCGGAACTGTCTCCGAAAATGCCGTGCACGTGGAAACAAAGGAGGGAATGTCGCAGCTTTCTGTCCTTTGAAGAGGCTCCTTGGTGTTCTGAAGAAGTTGATGAGGAACCGACGATGCGTCAGCCGAGCGTCATGTAGAAGCCCAACCTGTGACTCTGTCGAGTCGGGTCACGCGCAGCAGCACGTGATGCCCCGCCCCATCCCCAGCCAATCACGTACTTTGTTCCCCGGCGCAGCGGAGCTCCGTCGGAGAGATGCCATCGTCACCGACGACGACGACAACGCGACGACGACGGTGTACCTGTGAACATCGCGAGGTGGATTTCGCGACGGTGACACCATCAATAAGCGTGGATATCCCTGGCGAGCCTGAGATTCGCCGGACGGCAGCCCTTTGTTGAGCCACGCCCAGAGTATCGCGCATCCCTCCGTACCTACCCGACACGAACACGGCTCCTCCAGCTCCCCGTCTCGACCACGAAATATGGCGGCCGCCGAATCGCTCGTCGACCTCCAAGACATGTCCTTGTCGGACGAAAAGGACGACGTCGACTCCCTCCCCTCGAGCTCCACGAGCGACATATACTCGGACGCCGACTCTGAGGCACAGGCCGAGTGGGAGCGGAGCCTGGAGCAATTACAGCTCATCCTGACCATGATGATTGTGCCCTGGATGGGTAAATACTTTGGCCGCAAGTTTGCGTTCTGGAGTAGGCTCTCCCCGCTCTTTCAACGGTTAACAGCCGACTGACGCGATGCTCCCGCAACAGGTTGGGCGCGATACATGGAGTGGATGCACAATGTCGAGGTGCGGTGGACGAACAAGAAGGCATTCAAGGTGGCTGGAGTGCTAGAAACCGCCGCAACATTATAGAAGCGGCTGAATGGGGGGAAATCCTGCCTTGGATATGTGTGGCCAAGACAGAGGTGGAGGGTCAGGACGGTTACACGACGGCCAAGCCAGGGCCGGGGGATACATCGCTGCCCCGATGTTCAGGAAACTTGTTGTGCAACAAATATAGATGACGGAAACATCACGGTCCGCGCCAACGGACGACCTGTATGGAGGCACGACATCAAGCTTAAGGAACGATCGGAACGACAAAGATATACGTCAATGAACAAGTACATTAATAGAAACTTGGCAACCATACCCCCTATCCTGGTCCTGAGCCCGTGACAGTCATAGTAATTATCAGCTCTTGTATACATAACGGCATTACCCCATACGTCGGAACGAGACGCGCCGCCCCGACTCCCTCCGTGACAACTCCAGTTTTATTCCTCAAAAGGCCCCTCGGCATAAATCACCACAGCGGTAGAGTGCGCGCAGGTGCCGAGCACCAGGCTCGGGTGCAGCCCAACCAACGTCGAACGCGACCGTGCGCGGGTGCGACAGCTGGCTCGTCCTGTGCCGCGGGCGCTCATACGCCGACCTGAGACATGTTGGGCCTCGAGGAGCGCATGGAGCCGCCAAAGCCGCCGCGCGACTCCTTGACGGTGAAGAACAGGCCGCCGCAGAAGCAGACCCAGAGGAACCACATGAAGACGGTGCTGGCCTGGATCTCGCGGCAGCGCTTCTCGTCGTCGTGGGAGCCGAAGCCGATCCAGTTGTTGGGCAGGTTGTCGCCGGAGATGTTGCCGCAGTTGACGGCGCGCAGCTTGGCGGCCAGGACGATGGCGCTGATGAAGGTGAAGAGCACGGCGAGGATGTCAAGAGGCAGCATGATGATGGGGCGGGCGAGCGAGGAGAAGAAGGCGGCGGCGATGCCGTAGAGGCAGACGACCCACGAGAGGGCGGCGACGAACATGGTGAAGTTGACGGCGGCCGAGGCGGAGCCCGCGGCGTTGACGTTGGAGGCGATGACGTTGCCGATGAGGGCGGTGATGAGGAGCGTAAAGAGGAGGGCCGTGGCCCGGAGGATGATGTTGATGAAGCCCGACATGGTGATGGCTGCTGGCGCTGTTCTGGTGTCTAGAGTGCGAGTGCGAGTGCGAGTGCGGGTGCGGCAATGTAGATGTAGCGGGCAACGGCACGGACGGGGCCAGAAGCAAGCCTTATGCGGTGTTGTTGACGATGATGATGATGATGTATGCGTGACGTTTGCCGCTGTTGCTCGGCAGCTCCAAGCGTGTAAACAACAAACGGATGGGATGTTGGCGGCAGACAAGGGAGGAGGGAAAAGCGATCACGGGGCGAGGGAAAAGCAGAGCAGCGACTCGAGACGACGGTCGCAGCGGCTCTACTCGATTAAAAACCAGCGAGAGCCAGCGCTGGTCCGCGCGGCCGTTGCTGCTGCACCGAGGCGAGTCGAGTCGATGATGTCCGTCCGGAGCGATCGGCAGCTGCAGGGGGGGTATGACCTCACAGGGCCTCCGCTCCTGGCTCTGGCGCAAACCCCCGTCATCGAGGCCTCGAGGCTCGCCGCCCAATGGATGCGCGCGCCTGCGCAGCACCGCACCGCAGCAGCCGCCGCTGCGTGCCGGCATTGTCCCTGCGCCGTTTCGCGTGCCGCCGCGCAAACGTACGAGCCGCCGCCTGTGGGCGCGCCGGATGGGGCCAGAGCCGAAACGGCCCCCTCGTACGAGTGCGGACGGCGGACGACGGATTACGGATTACGAGTATTGTGTATGTACATGCGCTGCAGCGCACGTTGGTTTCCAGCGGACCCGGCGGCGCCCACGCAGCGCCGGCCATGGCGTCACCGCCTGAGAGGGTTGCCGTTGCGTTGCGTTGCGCTCGCCCTGCGCCGGCTGCGCCGGGAGCCAGTCCCGCGCCCTGGCTTCGTCATCGACGCACCGTCGTCATGGCAGCGCGGGCCGCACCCTGGGGAACCGGGCGCGGCGCTGCCTGGCCGATTGCCCGTGCGCCGCGAGCCGCCGCGCACGCGCTCCGTGATGGTTGTGATCCTGGCGGCTGGCGAGTCTCGTGAGGAGGAGGACGAGGAGGGCTTTGTGGCCTGTTGTTTGGCGCTCGCTCACCCTGGTTGCCCAGGGCGCGTGCGGTGAAACCGAAACCCACCGTCCGCTGGTTGCGGTCTAGCGCCGGAAGGCCCCGGAGGGCGGGCCCACTCTGCTCCGGGCCCGCACCGGAGGCCCGCCGGCCGATCCCCATCCTCCTCCTGGCCAGGCGCCCGCTCAAACTCCGCCCACGGCCCCCGTCGACGGGGCCCCCCGGACGCCGCGCCGCCGGAATGGGGCGTCCCAGCTCCGGCCAGCTGCCCTCAGCCCGGTCGACGGCTTTCAGCTGCGACAGACTTTCGATCGCGTCTCGATCCTCGGCCATCCCGCAGCGCGGCGGATCGGGGCTACGCCGCCGCCATTCCAGCGACAACCGGCCAGAAGCCTATTTTCGTCACGCGCGCCTGTTGCGGGAGCCTCGTGGCAACGCGTGGACCGTGGCGGTCGTTGTGTAACGGTGATGTCGATCTGATGCCAGGATGCAAGGTGCGAACTCTATCCCATGTGGCGACATCGACTGCAGGCCCCCGGCCAGCCTTTGAAGAGAGCCTCTGGATGCGACTCTGGACGGGCTCTCAGATCTCTCCACCGCCGTCCGTCTCTGCATGTTAAATGCCCGAGCTCGGGTCGGCGCCCCATCGTCTGATTTACAGAGACGAGCTTCCCCGATCTGGCAATCACCTCCGTCGGAGCTGGCCCATCCGGCAATCCTTCAGCCCTAAGCGACGTCTGAGCCTCAACTCTAACCTTGTCGCAACTGTAATCATTCAGGTTTGTCAGGTTTGCTCACGAGGTAGGTAGCCAAACTCTCGCGACGATGGTCGGCAACCCTCCGACTCTCCTCCCCCCTCGCCCCCAAGTACCCGGTACTTGCGTCCGTACCGTTGCTCACAATCTGGCCCCCAAAACATACTTTCGCGATGGCGGAAACGCTATTGTGGCACGCTCTCTCACCACGCGCTAACTGCTTTCTCTCCCACGCAAACCTTATTGTCCTCGGGCGCCGTCGCCAATGTCCGACTCGTGGCACGCCCCCGGTTGCCGTAGAACTCTTCCAGAAGCCTGCCTCTTCGCACGCGCGCCCGTCTCCGCTCTATTGACTCTCCCGGTGGAAAGTCAGTCTACCGCGAGCCGTTCTGCCTTCTGGCGCAAAAGTTACCTCCCAGCTGGGTCGTCATACCAAGGCCACCGCAACGGGGGGGCCGAACCAGAGTCCTGGGTCAGGGGCAGAGGGACTTGCCCACGCGAGCGAGGCGGGCACGCCCACTGCCTCTGTAACGCTGCTGACGTGTACGAGCATGAGCGAACGGACAGAGCCTCCGTTTGGGTCGAGAGTCTGACTTGGCATTCGACGCATTTGTGCTGCCGATGTCATTTGTGGGTTGGCTGAGTGGTGCCCGGCTGTCCAGCCCGGCAGATGGTGCCAGGCGCAGCCACGGACCGCGGTGTTCGTGAATGCCCTCCGGAGCACCAACGTGACAGTTGTTCCCGATGCCACAAGAACCGAAGGGAATCCGGGCGGCGATATCACGATGGAGTTGCTCCCCGGTGCGGTGTAGACATCTGTGACCATGTGTCAGTGGATTTCTGTAGTCAGACATGTCCTGCAGTCCGTCCGAGGTTCAGGGTCCCTATTACTCCTTCTCGTGCGCGACGCTCCAGCCTTGTATTTCCTCGTGTCCCCCTTGTTCCCCCTGGTCCTTGCTATTTCTGCCGTCCTCGTCCTCCTGCTGTTCCTCGCTGTCCCCCTCCAGTATTACTTCAAGATACCCCGAGATCATATAAAGGCCAAGGCATACAAGGTAATAGGATGTATATTCAGGAAGAACTAATTTTGCCCATGATGATGCAAGTACCCTACCAGGGAGTAGAAATTCCAGTACTCTATTAGGAATTAGAACTTCAGAGATCATCCAGTGCCGCCCGTGTTCATGGCAGCAACTCGTGATGGGCTGCCGACAAGCCTAGGCTGCGGAGGACTACAGGGAACCTATATCAATGCCCGTATCATCTCCCTTATCATCTCCTTTATCCTTTTCCTTCTCCAAGCCGAGCTTCTTGCGAATACTCTCCTCCAGCTGCTTGCGAATATGCTCTTCCAACTCCTTTTCAATCTCCTCCGTGAGCTGCTTCTTGAGCTCGTCGATGAGGGTCTCCAAGCTGTCGTCCTCGCCCGGTTTCTCATTCGTGGGCTTCTCGGGGGTTGGCACGACCTTGTCCTCAACCTTGTCCCCTGGCTTCTCGGGAGCTGGCACGATCTTGTCCTCAACCTTGTCCTCTGGCTTCTCGGGGACTGGCACGAGCTTGTCAATCTTGTCCGTGGGCTTGGGAGCTGGCACGAGCTTGTCCTGGGCCTCCTCCGCTGGCTCCTCGATGACCTTTGCTGGCGGAGGAGGCGGGCGAGGAGGCATGAGGATCTTGACGTTGTTGACCGTCTTCTGGTCCTTGGAGTAGACGCGCGAGCCGCCGCGCCCCCTGGTCAGATGCGGCGCGAACTGGTCGTCTAGCCGCCACGAGGTCCAGTACGGCGGGGCCTTGCGGTCGATGGTGCCCTTGTCCGACTTGTAGACGTACTGCCTGTCCTGCGTGACCGTCTCGTTTTGGACCGTCACGTCGCGGCTGTAGAGCAGCGGGTCGCTCTCGAACTCGGGGTCGTCGGTGCCGGCGAAGCCGCGGGCGGCGAGCGCGTATGCCTGGTGCGTGCTGCCGAAGCCGCCGCTGCTGTTGCCGCCGTCGAGCTGGTAGAAGAAGGCGTGGCCGGTGCGGAACGTCTTGACGTTGGTGCCGTGCTGCGGCTTGTATAGCTTGTATAGGAAGGGCTCGACCCCGTTGGGGAAGGCCGTGAGCCCGTTGCTGACGAGCTCCATGCCCTGCGTGAGGTTCGCGTCGAGCGTCATGCTGTACCTGCCGTCGGGGGCCTTGGACTGGTACGTCGTCGAGATGGGGTACGTGTACGCCGAGAAGTAGTACTTGAGCAGGTCCTCCTCCTCGCCGGCCGTGTCCTGGCCCCTGTATAGGGCCTCGACCTGCTGGAAGTCGCCGCCGGTCTTGAGGTAGCCGTCGTTGGTCATATTGAACTGCTGGCTCCAGCTCTTGCTCGTCACCTTGTCGCCCTGCTTGATGTGCGACGTGATGCGTAGCGCGCGGTTGACCGTCTGCTGGTACCTAAGGTACCTATTGGGCGATACCTGCACGTACGGCTTGAAGTCGGGCGCCGAGACCTTGACCGTGGGCCTGCTCCCCGTCGTCACGGAGCCTTCCTTGCCGAGCCAGAGGAAGATCTTGGCGGAGAGGACCCAGTACTTGTGCACCACGGCGTCGCCCTCGCCGACGACCTCCATGGTAAAGTTATGCTGCCTGCCGTTGCAGAGGAGGCCCAGCCACGGCGTGACGTCGATCTCCTGCTCGCGCAGGTCAAAGGCCTGGGGCCCGACCAGGGGCCGGTGCAGCGGCGGCGAGATGCCCCCGGTGAAGACGACGGGGAACGGCCACGAGAGGCCGGCGAGGTTGCCGTCGATCCAGAGGCGCACCTCGCGGAAGCTGCTGAGCCCGGGGAGCGTTAGGTTCGCCCACGTCTTGACGCCGGCCTCGGGCACGTTGGACCACCAGAACTCCTCGTCGGCCTGGCCGTTGGCCGCGATGGACACGACGGCGCGCTTGATGTTGCGCGGCAGCCTGACGAGGCTCTGGGCCTGCTCCTCGGGGTATGTGAAGGCGCTGCCGCGGCCCTGGCGGCCCCGGCGGGCGGAGACGGGCACGATCTCGTCCGCGGGAGGGGCCTGCGAGCCTTGGAGGTTCGCGGCCGTGAAGGTGGCCGTCAGCGTGGCGTTGAAGGAGCCCGTGTACTTTTCGTTGACGAGGTTGCCCAGGTCAAAGATGAGCGTCTGCGGCTGCCGCCAGAGCGAGAGGTAGCTGGTCATGTCCTTCCAGTAGGTCCAGACGATGCCCGGGTGCGCCTTGGGCTCGGCCGTCGACGTCCTCCAGACCTCGGTGTCGCCAAGCCACATAACGGCCAGGCGGTCATACTGGCGACCCTCGGAGACGACGGTGAAGTTGATGACGACCCGGTTGAAGGCGCAGCTAGGGGGCTTGTACTTGGCTGAGATTCACGTTAGCGAGAGTCTCTCAACGCAGTCTAGAAATATCCTCTTCACTCACCGACAAAGGGCTCCCCATAGCTATTAGCAAAGACGTGGTCCATGAGCGTCACCTGGCAGGACGAGGAGTAGGGGGACGGGCCGTCGATAATCTCATCGTCCACCACCATTCCCTCGGGCGTCATGACCGGGTTCGCTACCTGGAAGCACCGCAGCCCCTTCCTGGTGGCCAATGCATCCGCCCTGGGCGCCATCACCATCCCATCCTTTGCGAAGCCGCTGTCGACCGCGCCCACGGCACTGCGCATCGCCTCGCGCATCCTCGCCGGGCCCAGCGCGAGGATCGCCTGCGCCATGAGGGCGAGCGCCCAGACGCGCGCCCAGACGCGCGCCATGGCCGACCGGGGTGTGTATCTCGCGCCGCGAAAAGCGAAAAGCGTAAAACGAAGTGAAGAGTTGGGGGTCACGCAATGCGAGTGAGCGCGAGGGAGGGATGACGGAGGTACCACAGAGGGGCCATGGAGGGATGAATGGCGGTTCTATTTATGGAAGAGAGAAGCGATACCACGCTGGCGAACCACCTGCGAGCATCTCGACACTCGCGAGAAGGCAGCAGCTCTAAGGCGGGCGGCGGCAGAGTAACTTCACGAATGGAAGGTGTGATGTTCACGATGCGAGCTTAAACGCGGTGTGGCGGTGGGTGACGAGGGGATCGGCGACAGCCTCAAAAGCCAAATATCTTAGTATCCGTACGGACTCTGAGTGCAAAGTTACAAATGCTACGAGTACTTGTGCTTTGTCTCACGCCGATGGACATGAACCAGCCGTCGGTGAAGCCAATCGCCCCAACAGCGGCAACCGATGCCGCGGGCAGGTCGTTGCTGCAATACCACAGTCTGCCTGCCGCATCACGGCTCGGAGGCACATGTTCTCACGACGTCGAGGGGCACATGCTTTGGTCGAATGCGGGCAAGGTCAAATGCGGAAGGTGGTCTATTATATTCGTCCGTCCAATAAGAAACAAGGCGAGCGCGGAGCGCTGTGGTATCTAAGCACCAGGACTCCGTACGAAGCAATAACATAAATCAGATGATATGATATGATGTGATATCGTGACGATCACTTCATGTAAAATGAGAAGAGAAAAAAGTGGGGGACAGCCGCGTAGATCAGATAGCCTCTGGAGAGGCGTCCCCAATTTCGGAGAGGAGGGCCTCTAGACCTCGAGTCGTCTCTCGCTAGGGCACAATAGAGTTGCGGCGTCGTTTCGCGATGGGTCGCGCAGCGCCTCTTCGGTGCGTCGTCGGGGTTGGGCAGAGGGCAGGGCCGGGGCGATACCCCGCAGACAGGGAGCCGAGTGCAGCCACAGCAGAGGGTGAGCTGATGATGGCTGCGCGATGGCTGCTGGCACGGCTGCTGGCATGGCACGGCTGCTGGCATGGCTGCTGGCGAACAGCGGCGGCGGCGGCGGCCTGTGACTGCCGGCGCTTGCACCAGGACCCGACCCTGCTGGGCACGCACGGCCCCGGCATCGCTTGACTCGAGTCTCATCTCCACGGTTCGCGTCGCTCGCCCGTCGCCGCGTCCAGCCGAGGGCGGCGGACGGCGAGGGCAGCTCGGCACGCTGGCTGCCGCCCCGCCGCTTCTGCCCAGGGACCCGTAGGCGGCGACGACGACGACGACGACGTCGTGAGATGGTCGTGAGATGGTCGTGAGATGGGCCAAGTGACGGGCCAAGTGACGGGTCAAGTGACGGGCCCAGCGACGGGGCCAAGTGATGGGCCGCCGCGGCCTGGGCCACCCATCCGGCGCTCAAAGGCAGGGTAGGTAGGGCTCTCCAGGCACCGATGGGGCCTGGCTCCAGGGGGCGAGCGGCGAGATTTGGGGGGTGGGGGGACGTCCCCCTCTGTGGCCCTGGTGGCGGGGCGCCATGCGCGGGTCGCACCCCACCACCCAGGTGCCAGCCAGAGCAGCCCCGCCCTTCTCGAAGGCCAGAAGTCCGTCCGGCTCGAGTGCGAACCGGCAACTCTCCAGCCCTGCCTCCGCCTGCAGCCTGCAGGTGCATCGGGCGCGATAAGACGGGCACGGCGGTGGCCGAGCAGCCGGCCGTGTCCGAAGCCGTTCCCGCATCGACCGCGTCTCCAGCGGCGCATTGTGTCGCACTGTCGCATTGTCGCCTCGTCGCCTCGTCGCCTCGCGCGCCAATGCGCCGCCTCCCTCGCCCAGGCGCCGCGTCTCGTCGTGCTCCCGCTTCGCTGCCCCCTCGGCACGAAACGTGACGTTGGCCGCCGTCGTTGAGCCTCCGTCTCTGCGGATACCGCCGCCCAGCCCTCCCGGGATGCCCCTGGGTGGACGCTGCCGAGCCCGCTGGCCCGCTGGCCCAGGCGACGTCGAGAGCGTACGAGTACCCGCCTCCGTCCCGCGGGATGTGAATGTAATTTTTTCCCAATGGTGTGCTTTTAATGGATTTTGCTTGCCTCCCGTGGATCCCGTCGCGCCGCCGTCGGCTGGCGGCTGGCGTGCTGGCGGGCAGGCGGGCTGGTGGCTCTAGGCCCGGGCGTTGTCCCAGTACCGCTTCCGCGCCGCGACGGCGTCCTTGTCGCCCGTGAAGCGGTGCTGGAAGAAGTTGAAGACGGCAAACTCGTCCCGCGTCATGACGTATGAGCCCGGCTGGGCCTTGACCTTGCCCCAGATGTGCGACAGCGCGTGCTCGAGGATCTTGCTGACCGTCGGGTCCGACGCGCCGTCGGGGCTCTCCCGGGCGATCTCGAGCGCCTGCGCCACGGCCGCGTCCTGCGGGTTCTTGGACGGGGGCGGGCTGGAGCCTGCCATCCTGGGCAGGCTGAGGACGGGGGACTCGGGCTCGCGGTGAGGCATGGGGCGCGGCTGTGCGCTGCTGTGCGCGGCTGGGTCGTGTTGGTGCTGGTGCTGGTGCTGGTGCTGGTGCTGGTGGGGATGCTGGTGATAGGGGTCCTGGTGCTGGTGGTTCTGGTGTTGGATGTCTTGCGGGTGGACAGACAGCATCGTAGTCAAAGTAGACGACGGCGAGGCGGTCATGTATATATATAGTATGAGGTGTGCCTTGATCGGAGGACCACTTCTCTCCTCGACGGCCGACAGATGTCCAGCGTGTGGGGACAGGGGTGACGGGGACCACGGTGTGACAGGGGGTGGCGGGTACGAGTTGACGGTGGTTGCTTGGTATAGGGAGCACTACTTCGTGCGACTACCCGTGACAGGTGCTGTCGATGGACTCCGGCGGAGCACTGAGCAGTGCCTCGTGTTGGTGGTGGCTTGACGAGATGAGACGGGATGAGTCGGCGGCCGGGCGAAGCGGTATAGCGCGCGCGAGCTGATATGCAAGGTGTGAGCCGGAGGCGTTGTGTAGCAGCCTGGATACAGCAGAGGCCCGCTCAGACCAGAGGCGAGATTGGTCGATGGCGACGCGGAAGAATAAATATGCAAGGCCAGGCCAGGCCAGGTCAGGGGGGGGGAGGGATGAGGTGCGAGGTGGTAGTCCGTAGTGGTAGTCCGTAGTGGTAGTCCGTACTGGTAGTCCGTACTGGTACTGGCAGGTGATGGATGGGCGGTTTTCAAGGGCCCAAGGTTGACAACTGGCAGTCCCAGGAATCCGGGAGCGAGCAGGAAAGCGCCCCGGCTTGCCTTTATAGAGCGTATCCATCACACACTCGCCCGCATCACACACACACCTTCGGTCGTCTCGCACGTCTCAAGCGGCAAAGGAGCCCGAGTAAGTTTGCGGAGGAGAGCAGGCGAGCGTCACACACACCTCCGCGGCAGCGCTCGGTGGCGGCACGTCCGTACGTACCTCTTACATACAGACGTTGGTAGCGCCGGACCACGTCGCAACCTTGATCTGGGCGTGCCAACGGCTAGAGTGCTTGCTGGCAGGAATCCGCATCGTGGGGACCGGCGGCGGGTACGCTTCTGGCCGTTTTGCCGGCCGGGGACAGGTACATGGACGGGCACGCAGCGCGCCGCCGGTACGGAGTACGAGTACGAGTACTTCGCACTTGTACGAGTACTTGGGTCCCTACGGATATGGCGGTTTGGCGAGGAAATCTAAAACTGACACATGAGGCGCACAACGGGCTGGCTGGCGCTCCGGGTGGGTAGGATAACGCGCGAGCGAGGCCGCTGCGAAAGTCAATATACAAGGCGCAAACGCTCTTCTCCCCTCGCAGGCGCGGGCGTCTTGTTTCCCACATTTCCCACCCCGTCCCTTTGCTCGAAGGGCACGGTTACTTTGTGCTACCGCAAACACACGCAAACACAAAAGGGCAACGACCCGGCCGAGCCAGACCAGACAAATACAAAAAGGAGCCAAGCCAGGACGAGTTTAAGGTTTGTGGTCTCGCGATTCGTTGGCAGCGGGCGGCCCTGCCTTCGCCTAGCCTCCCTGGGCGCGCCCACGGGCGTGGTTGGTGGCGTCACACCTCGGCCTTCCGCCCAACCAAGCTTTTGGGGACCCATGACACTGTGGCTGGGGAGAAGGGGCTGGCCGTTGGCAGGACCAGACCGCGGGTAGGTACCGGGTACGGCTCCGCACGGCGTACCTGCTACGGGACGACGGCACGCTTGCTCGGACTCGCGAGGTGGGTGCTCGTGTCCGTACGTACGGAGTACCACGGAGAAGGACGTGCGGATGCATACCTCGATACGTACTCGTACAGCGCAAGCTCAAGGTGAGGCATGCATGTACGAGTACGTTTGCCTGCTGCCCGCCTTCTCTTGCTGCAGCCGGCTGCAGCGCGCCCATCCCGGCTTACACCTCCATCACACCCCGCCTACGGAGCGTCAGCGTCGCCGGACGTCACCGGTTGTCGTCGTCGTCGTCGTGGCATCCAGCATCGGGGGCCCCCGCGATGACCACGCGCCGCAAGAAACATGCGCGAAAAGACGCACGCCATCGCCCTGCTCTGTTCGCGAGGTGGCGGACCTGCCAGACCCCGGGCGGCGGCGGCGGCGACGGCGGCGGCGGCCAGCAAGTGGTCAGCCCAGCGCGCCAACAGAGTTTGGGACCGTCTGGGGCCCAAGACAAGACGAGTCAACCTCCGCAGGCTTCCTCTATAGTCCGTGTGTACTCGTCGGCCTAGATGGTACATGCCACCGCGGCCGACCAGTTTCGGCAAGCGAGAGTTTCCCGGAATCGGTGCTCCGTAGGCAAAAAAGAAAGATATATCACAAAAAAGCAAGCAAGACGTGACGGCAAATCCGCGGCGGGCGTCATGGAACATCCCGTTGGTGGCGGTTAGACCAGGCTGGGCTGTCATCGATGGCTTGCTCTCCTACAGGGCCCCTCCCTGCTCCCAAGTGCTGCGAGGACGCACGAGTAATCCGTACCGTGCCTCGCACTCTCGATGCCTCCGCAGCGACAATGGCGATGGCCTGCGATTGCGGGGAGGCGTTCATCAGCAGGTCGCCGGGCCCGCTTGCTGGTGTTGACAGACGCATCGTCGTGGGCCCGCGCTGCATGCGCCAGACGTGCAGCGCGGGCACGACGAACAAACCACGAGCGAACGAGCGAACGAACTACTGGTAAACGAACGAAACGAAACGAACGAAACGAACAAAACAGCCCCCGAGTCGCCGCGCATGTAAACCGTGCGAGCGCGATTGGTCCCCGGCCCCCTCCCCGCTCGCTGCCGCACGTACTCGATACACGCTGCACACCTATACCACGCGCAACAGCTCTCCGTCCTCGCAGGTACGAGGTCCATGGCCGCGGAGAAGCAGGGCGAGGCGTGGGTTCAGACGGCTGTGTGCTGACGGCGCGCGACGCTGCTGCATCACCTGCAAAGTCTAAATCCACGGCCTGCCAGTCACAGTACGTGCAAAGGGGCTTGGTGTGGGAGGCGAGGCGCGCGCAGAAAGAGAGTTGTGTCTAATAAGGTGAGTTGTGTCCTCCCCCCTGCCCGCCCAGCAGACACAACCTTGCGCAGCTCAGGCAAAACGACACGACACGGCGAGTATAGAGTTGAGCTTGGGCGCTGCTCCCAAGACCTAAATGATTAATGATTGCCCGCGCGCGCTGGAACTTGCCGCCTTGTTATTGCCTAGTTGGGCCGTGTCTCGGTGTCTTGGGGCCAAGGTCTCGCTCGCGCCGCTGGACTCGACTCGACTCGACTCACGCACATGCGAAGCGGTCTCATCACGCTGCCAACAGAACAGACCAACCGGCTAACCCAGAAGGGCGCCGGCGCCAATGCCCGTCGCCCAAAGGGGCAACGACAGGTCACCTCGCTGGCCCGCCGCTGGCTGTCACTCCAGCTCCAGGTTGCCAGGACCCGCCGTGCACGGTGCGACTGTGTGTCTGACTCTCGGCAGAGCTCGCGCGCGCGCATGGCACGGAGACTTTTTTGCCGTTGCCGTTTCAGCCCGGCCAACCATGCACGAGGCTGGCCTGCAGCTGGCACCGCCGCGCTGGCACCGCCGCGCTGGCACCGGGTGAAGCCGCCCAGCCCCGGCTGCCTGCCCTTTGTTGATGGACGGGCGGATGGAGTCCGGAGTCCCTACAAAGCCCCAAAGTACTCGTACTCCCGACTTGGTGCGCGCGCCGTCGTCGTCGTCGTCGTCGTCGTCGTCGTCGTCGCTCATGCGCAGTGAACCTTCTTTAATTGCCTGGCTGCTGATCCTTGCACCACTGTCGGCCGCTGCCCGTTCGGCCCAGAGCACCGACGAGACCTCGCTGTCATGAATGAATAATACGGCCTGCCTGCCAATTACCGGTCCCAGGCTCCCACGGGTCAACTGTCACGGGCTCGGCGCCTACATCCGAGGCCAGTCTTCGCTCCCCCACCCTTCGGTGCGGGCTCGTGAAACCGCTTCTTCGGCCGTTGCAACCGCACGCACGCACGTCGCCGTCGGGCGGCGGCTCCATGTGGAACCGCCTCGACGTACCGAGTCCGAAAGCTGCATCGCGCTGCAACATGGAACGGGAATAGGAAAAGAAGCTCCCACCCGAAGGGAAGGCCCCCCACGCAGACACAATGCCCCCTTGAGGGCCCCCCTCTTCCCGAAGGCGCTGCATGGACGTCGGAAAGCATCGACATCGCACAAGTGGCATCATGGCCCCAAGCTGCGCCGGTGCCTGACCGAGAAATGTCTGAGGCGGCACTCGCCGGGACCGGCCCCCCCCTGATGACCCGAGACGCCCACGACGCCCACGGGCTTGCGGCTGCGCGTCCTGCGCGTCCTCGTACCTGTTCTGATGGAGATGTTGACGTGTAAGATATCTCCAACGGGCCCCTGGCGAAAAGAGAGTTTACAGGTCTCGCCAAGCTCCCCCCTTGGGACTAGCCGGGGGGAGGCTTCCACATGGCCCGTCTTATTTTGGAAAGCACAACTCCTGCCGCGCAAGTAGACGACGACGCGCATAGGAACGGCAGCAAGCAGCTGGCCAGGAATTACATGTGTGTCTTAATTTCCACCACGCCGCGCCGGGTGCTTCAAGGAAAAGTCTAATCCGGATCGTCGCCCGCCACAGAGTCGCGGACAACGTGGGATGGCTCCGGCGTCCCACATCCACCACGCCGAGCGGGCTTTTCCTACCTCGGGGCCCTTTGGGAACCTCGGGGACGAATCATCCCCTCCCCTCGCCGCCGTTCCCTGAGTCCTGCCGTGGTTCGCGGAGTTGTGTCCGCGGCCTAGGGCTATGCATGAGATGCCTCATTCAGAAAAGACCAGCCGTGCCCCACCGCGTCTGACCCTTTCGGCACGATTCACGCAGGCAGCGCTCGCCGACAGCCCGTGGGACCCCAAGCCCAGCGACCCGTGAGGATCCCCCGGGCCCCGGCCTGCCGGTTACGGCCGTCGGCGGCTCCCACCGCCGTCGGATGCGCTACGCTACGAACCAGCGCCGTTGCGGCGCGAACTCGTAAGTTGGTTAGCAGACGCCCAACCCAGTACCTTGGGACACGCAGCCTTGGCGCTGGCGTTGGCGCTGGCATTGGCGCTCTGGCATGACTTTGTCGCCGCCCTTCACGTGCCCAGCCAGGTCGATATGTCATCCCTCCGGAAACTCTATGCTGCCCCCCGCAGTCGGCAAGCTTGGCGAATTGCATTACGAGGCCCGGCGTCACGAGGGCGAGCAAAAACAAGCTTCCGTCCTCAGCACCCAACGACCGACCGGCGCGAAACTCTATGGACGAGAGCGAGCATGGGTGAAACGCGTCGCCCATCGTCCTGAGGTGCAAACGCAAAGCCAAAACCTGCACTGCCCGTCGAGCCCGTTCCCTGCAAGGCCTTGGCCCGTTGTCGAGCGTGGTGATGCTTGGCAATTACTTCGGGGCCCAAAGCTTCCAGGACAATTATGCTTTTCTGTTGCGCCAGATGTGCATCTCCCCCCCACTTATCGAGTCAATGTCGCACCCGTCGCGTTGCTTGGCCGTCCTGCATCATCGAACTTTGCTCGAGTTCTCTCGAACCTCCCCGGTCAACCTCGCCGACCTCGCCAACCTCACGTCATTTTAAGCTCGGTGGCAATGTATTATACAGGCATTATACGAAGTACAGGAGATGATTCTATCGTAAAGTGATTCGTCGAGCCGGCTGCCGCGGAGCGTCGTCGCCCGCCTCATCGTCTTCACCGCGGCGAGCGCTTCCCAATGTTCCAGCCCCAGCCCCGGAGGATCTTGACGACCTTGGGCGTGACCGCCGCCGTCAGCGGCACCCGTATGAATATGAAACTCTTGTGGATTGCGTACGCCAGCGCCAGTTGCGTTGCTAGGCCTGTGCAGTCGTCAGCGTCGAGATGCCCATCGATAAGGCGGGCAAGGGGGGTGTCGACTTACTCGCTTCCTCCTTGTTTCGTTCCTGGGCCTCCTGGACGCCCCAGCCAGCCATTTCCACCTTTTCGCTTATGCTGTCATCCCCAAGCTTCTCCGCCTCCACATTCTTGATAGAGTGCCAGTACTCGCCGGCCGTATGCCGCACGGATTCGGGGACCATGCTCGAGACGACCGAAACAACATAGTGCTCGATCTTGCCTGTTACCAAATAGTCAGCCACCTGCGTCGGAACGTGGTTCGGCGGACGGATTCGACTGCTCACCAATAGTGTCCGTCCCGACGATCCGCACGAGGAGGAAGCAAAAGGGGAAGTCCAGGACGCTCAACGCGAGGTACACGCCGACTGCTGACCAACCGTATTCCTTGGAGAGCTTCTTCAGCCTGGCAGACAACGTCAGCTTCTCCTGGGGCTTCGCGCCGTCGGCGCTCCTCCTCCAGGCAGAGAACCGAAACCCTCTCTGCTGCATTCGCGCAAACGTTGTCCCCGAGGCGCCCCGAGTCGGTCGCTTCGCATCGTGGCGTGCCGCGCCCCTGACGACCTGCAACGGGCTCGAGCGCTGCCGTTGCATGTGTCTCGATAGTGTTTGCGTCGTCTCGGAGCTGAACAGCCTTCGCCAGGCGCCTTCCCAGGCAGGTGTTGAGATCGCCTGGGCAGCTCCTCTTCGGAAATGGAGTGCCCGTAGGCCGAGGACTGATCGTAGCATGACGCGAGCTTGCCGGGGGGCCCCGTGCTGTCAAAAGTATGCCTCTCCGTCCAAAAATGCCTTATAGGAGCCGTGGTGCGTAGATCGGTGTCCTGCGTCGGAGTCCGGGCGGCTGCGTACGACGTCGGGATCGTCGGGCGAGGGAGATGAACGAAGCTTCTGGCCGTAAGGCACCGACGCGGTCATGCAACTAAATTGCACAGCACCCCCGGGCTCCTGCCTCCCTTACTCGCGACGACGAGTTCTCGGATTGCGTTTGCTGGGACGCGTTGACTCGGCCAGGCGAAGGTTTCGATGACGCGACTTTTTTTCGGCAGCAAGGGTCGCTTTGATGCGAAAGAGCCGCATCTCGACGATAGCTGCAGGGGAGGTACCCTGCTTGGCCATTGGTCACGTGCACGTCAAAGACATCTTCCATACCGCGGCCGCAACGCTGCATCTGCAAATGTATATGCCGCGCACCTTCGAACCATTTGCTTTGAAACGTTCGAGTTCTGAGAGTGGCGTGACGTTTTGATCCTGAGACGGAAGGGCAGACACGCAGGTGACTTTTCTCTTCCTCGGAGGGTGCAGGGTTGCTTGCATGTCCAATGCAATGCAGTGTGGGCCGCGAGCAGCAACACCAACATCCAATTCTGTCTGTACTTCTTGCAGGTGCACTGTTCCTCGAAATTTCGCAGTAATGCGTAAATGCCACGGGAGGAGGAATGAGAGTGAAGCCTTGAGCCAGCATCTGTACTCGAGTTTGCAAGGCTACCCTAGAATCTCCGTCCATGGAACGGCAAATGGCGTAAGCATGCATCAAGGTACCTCAGCTTACAAGACTTGAGTGAGTATCTAGGGATTTTTGAGCTCTCGAAAGTCGTGTGATGTATTTGCTTAACAGCTCTGTGTCATTTGCTGCTACCCAAAGATGCTTCCTGACTCTTTGCAAAGTCAGGAGAAGATGGGAGAATGACAGTTGTCGCTTCGACAAGACAAGCTTTTTGGACAGTACGTACACTTGAAGATACCGAGCAAGTGAGGATCAAGCTTCATCTCTGGTGCATGGATGAGGCCAAAAATATCGGGCATTCGAGCTCCCTCTCTGCCTACCAGACGTCCTATCACAGTCTTCTCACATTCCCAAGGCACCCTAGCGGGCCTCGTTCGAAACCGTAGTTGGATGATACTCTCAGTCTGAGATGAGTAGATATTTAGAATGCCCATCAACCTGGAATGTACAGTGATACCGAGCCCCGAGCCATAGGCGGTCAGTCCAGTGAGAGCGCACTTCCCCTGACCTGCCAAGTCTGCCCCTGGGACCATCTTTCCAGCAGCTACCACGCACCACGTGCTTCGTCTGATGTGTCTTCCTCATTTCATCAAAATTTCTCAACCCAAATAGCTGCATGCTTGCCTTTGCTTCTTCACCTTCACCACCACACACCTTTTGGTTTCGTCCCCATCGCGGGCAGCAACCCACCTTCCAACCAGCGTGGCCTCACGCAGTCACTCAAGTACGCGTTTCCGTCAGGATAGGACCCTCCTCTCTCCTTTCCTTGCCCGCACATGCGGCGGTGGCAGGCGGTAGGATGCCCGCCACCGGAAACCTCTTGGGCCGCACTCATTTTTCTTGTTCACCAGCTCGCCCCTCGCCCACCGCAACGACGGCTTGGCGAGGAACGCGCCCCATCAACGCCGTCGTCTACTCGTTTTCTGCTCGCTGATTTGTTCCTTATCTGGCACCTGTCATTTGCCTTTCTTTTCTGTCCGTTGTTCCCCTGCTCCTTCGAAATGGCGCCCACCAACGTAACGTACGGCAAGAAACGCAACTTGCTCAAGTCGTGGGGGTCGCGCAGACGCCAGAGGGCCTTTGCAGACTGTATGGAGGACCGTAATCAAGGTAAAGATGCCGCCATCATCCCTTCGTCCGGGATCGGCATTGACACGTCCCAGAATTGCCCGCGACTCCGTTGATGCCATCGGACGACAACTCGAAGAGAGTGACTCGGTCCAGAGGCCTCAAACGTTCAAACAGCATCGACCGCATAGCGAATGACCTCCTTGATAACACCGACATCAAGTCCAACAATGGCGAGGCGGCCATTTCGGACGAAAATGTCGGTGAGCTACCATCGTCAAAGTCTATGCCGATGCTGAAGGACACCCAGTCTGCCAGACCCATGGATCGAGGGCCCATCTCCCCCTTCACGATGCATCCTGTTTTAATAAACGACGTCGAGGCCCCGGGCGCTCAACAAGATCCATCGCCAGCCGAGGAGACACACGCCATGAAGTCTACGGGAGCACTAGGGGGGAGTTCTATTGCCCGAAACCGTGCAGGCTCTCTTCAGCAGCGCAAAGAATCTGGCCTGTTAAAGTCCACACCAGAACTTTCAATGTCGCGACTCGAATCTCCCAAGCAGCACGCAGACTGCGATGGACGCTCCCCTGACTCGGACGCACCACCCGCCTTTATCGGAGGCTTGGGAGCTTCGAACTCGAGCCAGAAAGACACAGCTATACCTGGTGGTATGGTTGACGCTCACGAGATCAACGAGAAAGTCATGGCCATGCTTGCCGCGACAGACGCTTTGAAGCCGAAGACCCCACAGCCGAAAACCTCGTCTGCGACCAAGATGTCTCGCAGGGTCTTTACCAAGGTCACAAACGCATAGGATCGTTTTGCATCACGGCCATCGACCCCTGATACCAGAATCCGAGGCAAGCTCCGAAAGCAGCCAGCACAAGGAGGAGCTGATGGACATGTCGCGTCGGCGACAGTTCTGCAAACCCCCGAGGGTGCCCGCCGTCCGTCGGCCGGGTCTATGGACATTTGCCTTGACGAAGGCAACAATTTCAACAAAAGAAAGGTCCAGAAGATACTGGATGGAACAGCAGATCGCAAGCCTGTCATAGTGGCCTGCAAATCCCTGCGTACTGGTCAAGCTACGGATGTCTCGTCTGGTGAGCCAACAACTCAGACCCCCAGATCCGCGAAGGGTTGGCGAGTATTTGAAGCTGAAACCGGACTCAATGACGTAGCGAAAAATGGTCCTCGGACACCCGAGAGCCCCTTTGAGACCGAGGTAGGATTCGAACACAATCTCGAAGATAGGATCTTGAGCACACCTCCTGTCGGATCCTCCACACCACGGGCTCGTTCTTGCCGGGAGTCTGCCACCAACTCCGACGACTCTGGTGATGAGATCGTCTCCTCTGCAGTTCAGGTAGACCTTGCGAGAGTCGCAGTCAGGCTGGGAGATGACGACGTGGCGAGAACACCTGCACGCAAAGTGACGCTGAAGTCGAGTGAATCGAAGATAGTTGTCAAGCCGGCGGGACAGCTCCGCCCAGAAGCACTGCGATCAAACGATCGGCTCGGCTCTCTTAGGGGATCCGAGCGAGTGAAGAAGCATCCGTCTCCGAGCAAGAAGGAATTAAAAGAACTTGAACTGGCTTTTCAGCGGTACAAAGCACTCCTGGGGACTGAAACAAAAGTCGGTATTGACAACCTTGTAGGAAGAAAGCGGCCCTGAAGTCGATGCTGCCGGACAAAGACCAGAATCGGCTCATAAAGGGACGCGCATCGAGTGTTCGAGATACCGATCCACTCGCACTGTCGGGTGTAAGCTCCGCACGCAAGTCTCGAATCCCACAGCCTGCCCACGACCGAATGAAACTTCGACCCGGAGTGCGCGTTGCGCCGCCGTTTCGTCCCCCGACCACCGGACCCGAAGACATGGACGAGCTGCTTTAGTAGCGCGGGCCAGGCAGATGGACAAGTGAAGGCACACAGGGCGGTTGCCAATGATTTGAAAGGAGCACCAGTTCTGCCCCGGTCAAGGAAGGGATTCACAGGTCTCATCCTTGCCGCAGTCTGGTGGCATACCGTACGTTGTGGAAAGATTTCCACCTCGAATATCATTGCTAACTTGTGGGAGACTCACGAACAGGAGCTATGCACCTGACGAGATTGCTTTAGATTGGTTGTACAAATAGGGTACATCTAGTACTAAAAATACAAATGCCGCATTGCCCGTTGAGGGCTCAAATGAATCGCAGGGATCGTGATGCCTAGTCGAGGGCAGGGTATAATACATTGTGGCCAACAAATCGATAACAGAAAAGGGAACCTCTTGCGAGATGTGATGCGTGAAATCCGCATGTCGTGATGTCATGTCGTGATGTCCTCGACCGCCCGGGTCTTTCTCATGGACCTCGTTGGCAGTTAAAAGAATTGGCGGCGACGGTGCGATCCGCGACCATCGGTGCCATGCATGCGGCGAGCACCAGCGGCCTATTCACGCACTGTCAGCAACGGTGCATTAATACTCTCGTAGAGCGTGGGTTCTCACCTTTAGACCGGGTCGACCCGTCAGGCTTCCCCTCAACTTGGTGAAGGCTCCGCTGATCTTGTCCTTCATGGTGGGCTTGCGCTGCTGGTGGTGGACAGGCACGGCGCGGCGACGGGAGAAGATGCCACGGCGGCGAGGGGGGTGAGAGGCGGCGGCGGCGGTTGTGTGGTGGTGGACGGGAACGGCGCGGCGACGGGAGAAGATGCCGCGCCGGCGAGGGGGATGAGAGGCGGCGGTGGTGGTAGTGTGATGATGGTGGTGACGATTCTTGCGGCTGGAGAACATGATGGCTGTGTGGTGTTTTGTTGGTGTTGTTTCTTTTCTGGGACAAGTCTTGATGTTTGGAGTATGGATTGAATACAGAGTGAGTTGATTGTGGTAGCGCTGAAGGGGATATATATAAGCAATTCGACGAGGTGGACAAGACACCGGATTCTGGACGCTCGAGTGACGAGCCCAGGTGATCGGCGCCCGTCCAAGGAAGCCATCCCCATCATGACGGGCCTGCCACACGCAATGATGCCATGCCTCCGCCAACACGTCGGCAAACGAACACCACAGTTCGTATCCCTGCCGACCACTGCAGCCTCTCTTCTCTAGGCTACTACTAACCCTCCAAGATACGAGCGGACAAGGGCAGAGATGTATGTGTGTCGAAAGCTTGGTTCTGGACGTCGTAGGGGACCCTTGTGGCTGGGGCACGTCATTGGCAGGGGTGCGGTGGCGCCCTTCAGGGTCCTGTGGCTGAGGGTGATGTCATGCGGAGGACTGGTCGTGGGGGTGCGTTGCAGAAGACGGGTTGAATGCACGACATGCAGGAGGATCGAGATGGACATGGTCAAGTTATGTAACGTTACAGCAGCGCTTGTGATCCTTCCGCGAGGTTGTAATTTTGGCCCGTTTTTGTTCGGCGGAGACTGCAACGCTGACGTTGCCTTGCGTTGCTTGCACATCTGAACGTGTACTCGTACCGAGTTCCTGCACGAACTGCGGTACCGATACTAGTGTTTTCACATGCTGCAGAGTTCGTCACTGCCTGCATGTGCGTAATGGCGACTAGATATTGGAGTTTCCAGTCGGTAAAGGATTTTGCATATTGGTGATTGCTGCGTAGGACTGACCGAGGACATGGGCGTCCATTTCAGCCCACGGCCTCGATGGCCCAAACACTCCAGACTTGATCGCAGTGAGAACAGCGCGACCTGCTTATCGCAGTTATGCCATCGGCAAGTGTTGGCAGTGCAAATGGGCCTTGAATGGACTGGCCGCCGGGCTCGAGTGGGATACCCATGGGCTTTGGTGGGCTTATGGGCTTTCACGGGCAATCTTTGACGGCTTACACACTCAAACCCCATAAGCCAGGACCTCGCAGAAGAGTGCCCAATCAACGACGCTACAAATACGCAACCCATTTTGAGCGGATGTCTGAGGGCTCAAGTAGGTTCCAACATGATTGGTGATTCGGCTGTGTGTGTGATCTTTATTCAGTCCCTCTATCAGGCATGTTCAACGTCTACCCAAACCACAGTCCCCAGCATCGGCGATTCTAAAGACGAGGCACAACCTACGACCGCATGTTCTCCTTGATCTTCGCCAGGTCGCCTTCCGAAAACCCCAGCCCCTTGGTCACGTAGCCGTCCCAGCCGCCAAACTCGTCGCCCAGGCCCTCGAGGAAGGCCTCCCAGAACTCGGGCCGCAGGCTGACGAGGTTGAAGAAGCCCGGCGTCTCCGGGTCCGTGACACCAACGCTGGCCATGGCGTACTGCAGGAGCAGCTCGCGTGCGGGCTCGGTGCCGATGCGCGAGATCATGTAGTCTCGGGCCGCGTCCCGGGGAGGCGTGCCGGCGAGGTGGTGCAGGAGGCCGGCGACGACGCCGGTGCGGTCACGGCCGGCTGATGAGAGGCAGAGAATGTTAGTGAAAGGAGAGCGAGAAGGGATCTGGCGGGTCTGCCCTACCCGTGCAGTGAAAGAGAACCGGCTCCGTCGGTCGATCCCGCACATGCTCCAGCAGGGCGCGGATGATGGGGCGGTAGCTGAGCGCCACGCCCATGTACTGCCTCCTCCACGCCGCCACGCCGCCATCGACGGCAAATTCCTGGAGGAGAGGCGTCGGGTAGCTCTCCTGTCCCTGGAGCCAGACGTTCTCGACGCCGGGGACGACCGGGTCCGGCATGCGCGCGCGCTCCTCGGCGAGGCGCAGGTCGAAGATGCGGCGCACGTGGGCGGCCATCCAGGCGAGCGCCTCCGGGTCCCTGGCCGCGCCGTCGAGGACGCCGGAGCGGTAGAAGCGGCCCGCGGGCAGGGCGCTGCCGGGGGCGGCGCCGGCGTCGCGGAAGTTGATGAGGGAGCGCGTGCGGATGAAGGGCGGCGAGGCGAGGACGGCGAGGAGCATGTCTGGGGCGAGGGCCTCGCGGACGTCCGTGGCCGCGAGGGCGTCGAGCTCGGCGGTGGAGAGCGTCATGGTTGGATGGAAGCGTGGTGGTTCCGAGATGCTCGTTGGCTGCGTCTGAGATCTGCGCCGGGTTCGAGCGTGAAGGGCGGAAGACTGTCGCTTATATAGGCACTCACGATGGCTACACCCGCAGTGATTGTCGAGAGGGGATGACAGCCGACGGCGCAGTGAATGAAGCGCGAGCCAGATTCCCGCGCATGGTCAGTGCGGCTCTCCCCGCCAGGGGAAAAGGGGCAGCGAGCGCCGGTTGAGAGCCGCCTCATTCATTGCTCGTGAGCCGTCGGCCAGTGAATCGAGACCCCGGGAGGATGAGGACAGGAGTTCCCCGATCTTCGACCTGAGGCCCAAAGGCCTTGCGACCCCACAAGCTGTGGGGGAACCCCAGATTCACCACGTGCTCGAAGCCGGGGAAAGTCAACGACCTCACTCCCCCTCGCCAAAGACAGCCACGAAAGTTTTGCATCGCGATGCTTCGACCAGCACCACCCTAAATACGGCACGTCTGGCTCGTCGACGCACCAGCGGGAGCGCCCGCAGTCTTCTGGCCAATTGGCGCGCCTGCCGAATCGCCGCGATGAATAATAAAGCCTGTGGCGTCCCGCGAGATCGACTGCCCGGCTTGGCTCCGATTGCCTTAAAAGGCGGCGTCTGTCCGACCTTGCCAACGCAGATGATTTTCACTTTTTCTTCTCCCCCCTCCTCCTCTTCTTCTTGAGACCCTGGATTGATACGGGACGGACTGGTACGCGGCTCATTCTCAATCAACTGGCTTGTCACTTTGTTTCCAGTCGAGCCACGGCACACCTCCATCTCCGAATCTCTTGATCTAAGTCATGTTCTCAACACCATTGCTCCGATGGGGCTTCCTCTTCTCCGTCGCCGCCGTGGCTCTCGCGGTCGCACTACGCCTCCAGACCCCCCTCGCAACAGCGTCGGACCCTGAGGCCGTGGAGCACTGCTACAAGCGCGTCAGGACGCAGGACAAGACCCGGCCGAGGGCGGAATGCTTCACGGTCAAGGGCGGCAAGTTCAGCCATGTATGGACCGAGGACGAGCGCCCTCGAGAGCTCCCCGAGATTGACACCACGGACGGCTACGTCATCCCCGGGCTGTGGGACGGACACGGCCACCTGCTGCAGTACGGCCAGTTCCTCCACTCGGTTGACCTGTTTGGGTCCAAGTCCCTTGACGATGTTCGAGATCGGATCAAGGCCTTCCGTGAAGCCAACCCCAAAGCCGGCAAGAAGCGCCACTGGATTCGCGGAGTCGGGTGGGATCAAGCCGCCTTTGGCCGCATGCCTACAGCAGTGAGCCCAACCCCTCTCCAGTGGTATCAATGCTGCAGGACCTTGACTGATACTCCTCTCACAGGCCGACCTCAAGCTGGACCCACCACTCGACGGCCTCTACATTATGCTCGACCGCGTCGATGTCCACTGCACATGGGTCTCCCAAGCCGTGCTCGACCTACTCCCCGATGACATCCCCGACGTCCCCGGCGGCGAAATCATCCGTGACCCGGGCATGGGCGTCTTCTGCGACAACGCCATGGGGCAAGTCGTGCGCCGGTGGCCCAAGCCCAAAAACAAGGTCAGGAGGGAGCACGTCAAGGCGGCCATTGCGAAGCTCAACGAGGTTGGCCTCGTCGGCATCCACGACGCCGGCTCCACGCGCGACGACCACATTTTGTTCAACTGGATGGCCGATAGGGAGAAGGACGACTGGACGGTCAGGGTGTATGCCATGCTGGAGTGCAGAACAAGGAACAGCTACTGCTTTGACAATGAGAAGATCGACAGAGGCGACCACATGGTCTCCGTTCGCAGCGTCAAGCTCTTTGCTGGTACGTTGCCCCCCATCCCCATACTCTCATCGCTGCTATATCACGACGCTCAACGACCCCCACAGACGGCGCCCTCGGTAGCTGGGGCAGCGCCATGCTCGAGCCCTACAGCGACCGCGACTGGACCTCGGGCTCCCTCCTCATCAACGCCTCCGACCTCAACAAAGTGACCACGGACTGGGCCGAAAGAGGCTACCAGGTCAACATCCACGCCATCGGGGACCTCGCCAACCGCAACGCCATCGACGCCCTCGAGGCCGCCCTGAAGAAGTTGTGCCCCGACGCCGCCACCCCCGACGCCCTCGCCGCGTGCCAGGGCGAGCAGCGCTTCCGCATCGAGCACACCCAGATCATCCACCCGGACGACCAGCGCCGCATGCGCGCGCTCGGCATCATACCCTCCATCCAGCCCACCCACGCCACCTCGGACATGAAGTACGCCCTCGCCCGCCTCGGCCCCGAGCGCACCGCCAAGGAGGCCTACCGCATGAAGTCGCTGCTCGACGTCGGGCCCGGGCCCATCCTCGGCAGCGACTTCCCCGTCGAGCCCCCGAACCCCTTCCACGGCATCTACGCCGCCGTCACGCGCAAGAGCCCCGCCACGGGGCTCGGCCTCAACGGCAGCGCCGAGGGCTGGCACGCCGAAGAGGCGCTTACTCTCGACGCGGCCCTGTGGGGGTTCACCGGCGCCGCCGCCTACGGGGCGTTCCTCGAGGACCACGTGGGGGTCATCAAGGAGGGTGCGTTCGCGGACTGGGTCGTGCTGGACGAGCCCATTGAGGAGGACATGGATATCGAGAGGCTGCGGTCGCTCAAGGTGAGGGAGACGTGGGTTGCCGGGAAGAAGGTGTACCCGAAGGAGAAGAAGGAGGACTGATGGGCACGAGTAATGATGGAGCGCGCAAGAGAAATTGGATAAAACTTACAAACTAATAGCATCTCATCGATCCCTGGTAATCACTTCTGCTCCGACCACCAAAACTGAGTGAACAATGAAGAATTACACGTGCCGTGGCCTGGAAACAGTATCGTCATGATTGACCATTCAGCTGCGGCGCAAAAGGCCTCCATCGACAGGATATTATGGCATTATGTATTGCAGCTGGCAAGGAATGAATCGTCTACAGCTTTGCGTCTGTGACTGTACCCGTGGGTATCCTGCCCCAAAAAAAGTCAAACGTGGTAACACCGCCAACGCCTTCCAGTCAGTTTTCCTTCCCTCGCCCGTCTATGTCAGAGGTCCGACTCGAAACCAGGAACCTCGATGCAACAAGAGAACCCCGGCCATTAATCCTTGGCTATGCACCTCTGCTCAAACCACTTGGCAAACTTGACAGTCGGAATGTCCACGGCCCGCCAGAACACATCAGCCCACCAAATCACCGTCGGGATACAGAAGCAAGCCCCGAGCACGAAGCCCGCATTGTACCAGTATCCCTCCACGCCCGTCATGCTGTACGCCCACTTCTCCCAGTGATACCCAACGGTATGCATCGCAGGCCCGTGCATGAGGTAAATGGCATACGATATCTTGCCAAAGTATTGCACCACGGCCGTGTTGAAGAATCGCTGCCAGCCCTTTGAATGGCCGACGGCAAAGACGAACACCACGGCGCCAGTGGATTGCCAGTAGCGGTACCGTTCTTCCTCCCACCATTCTGGAATAATCGACGACAGGTACCTCCACCCAGGGGTAATTTCTCCTCGGCCATCTGGCTGGCCCATCAGGTAGAGGCCGAGGAGGCTGACCAGAATCCAAAACACTCTCTTGAAAAGTGGTCGGGAAGGCTGCGCCTGTTTCTGATCCTGGGGTAGGGGGAGAGGTGAAACGTGAGCGCCTCTGATGTGGTCCCATTCGGCAAAGATCATGCCGCAGTAAAAGAGGAACAGCTCCCATCTCGAGTGGCGATAAACGAACCACATGACGCCGCCGACGACGAGGAACCGAAGCCTCGTCCGTAGCCGGGCCGTGCCGATAATGACTAAGAAAAGATAGAGGGAACACCGAAACTCGACAGGAATCGTCCACAGGTGCACGTCGTAGACTAAGCAGGTGCTGTTAGTGACAAATGCGGGTTCCGCGAAGGCGGTCACTCCTTACATGTGCTTCCGCCAAACTTGTCCCAGCCAAAGACATGGACAAACTTGTACATGTGTATGACCCAGTCCCTGTATTGCGCATATGCATCGTCCATGCGCAGGGGATGGGGCTCCACGATGTTTTTCATATAAGCCCGGTCGTTGGCAAAGTCCCGGGTCCACTCGTATGCTCCCACTCGCAGCAGGCAGATGATCATGAAGGTTGAGATGGCGGTCGGGAGGTACAGTCGAATGCCCCGTCGGAAAACAAGGGAGCTCATGGTGGTTGAGAAGTCGGAAAAGGAGCGGCTGCGAATCAATTTCAAGGGGCGGTACGACAAAGCGTAGCCGGAGATGACGAAGAAGACGCAGACGGCGGGCGGCCCCTGGTACCAAAGACGCAGGAAAGGGAGCTTGAGGATGTGGTAGTTGGTCTCGCCGCAGCCCCAGCCCTCGGCAATGACGAAGGCTTGGTAAAAGTAGTGACAAAAAAAGACGAAGAGGGCGGCCAGGCCACGCATGCCGTCGAGGTAGGCGGTCGGGGAGAGCTTTGCCGGGCATATCTGCTCCCGGGCGTGGCGACCCTGCAGGAAACTAGGGGTCAAGAAGATGAAGACGCGGAGGAGGAGGACACGCCATGGCGCCGAGCGGAGGTATTCCCAGGGCACGGCAACAAAGGAAGAATACTCGGGGCCCCTGAGCTTGCTAGAGCCGAGGCGGCTCTCAACGTCGGCGGCGGTGCCCTCGCTCTCCACGTCCGAGATGGTGCGCTCCTCGAGGAGGCCCATCTTCTCCTCGTGGGAGAGGGAGTGCCGCGAGGCGGCGTGTCCGTTCATTGTCGTCCAGCAACAAGACGGAGCATGGGCGGAAAGACGGACAGAGACAGGCAGAAAGGGCGCTTCGCTAGGTCAGAGGGGAGGCGGTTGCCCGTGGCCGCGTGTTTGTCTGTTTGCCAGCCGGCGTGTGGTGAAAGAGTGGACTGTTGGGCTGCAGGAGAGCTACACACAATGGGACGCGGGACGAACGAGACGTGCCGCGTGTCGATGATGAAGAATCGAGAGGCGAAGAAAAAGGCAGCATGCAGAAAAAGAGCCCCCAAAGCGGAAAGTGGAAAGTAGGAAATAAAAAGGCGATGTGAAGAAGGAGGTCCAGCAATGCAATGGAGGAAGGAGCAGTCCAGAGAAGTTGCACCACCCCTGGAATCAGCGGATGACGGACGCACTGGAGCAAGCGGCCGTGCCTGCCTTTTACCACCAGGGGCCTGGACCGTCGACACGCAGACCTGTCAGTCGACTCGTGTCGCCGGCTAATCTAATAAACCAGCAACAGCAGCGGTTCCAGCACGCAGCAAGCAGCCCGACACCATTGAACACACAGACGGCGACTACACCCAAGTTCAGCGGGGAGGTCGACGTCGATTGGCCCGCCGCCGACGCACCCCGGTCCGCACCCCTGGCCCCTGCCACGGGGCAGGCGAGATGGTGATCGATCCCCACGCGGCGACGGAGAACAGGGGCAGCTGCGCCCGACCCCCTGCGGGCTGCACAGTGCAGGGCTGCAGGCCTACCTGATGCAGTTTCGGTGGCACCTCGGACGACGGACGAGTTTCCTCGCCGCTGCTTGTTTCGCTGCTCGCGTGAAACAGAGGACGGCGCAGTGAGGATGCAGACGCTGGCCGTGGCTGTCGAACGGCCAAACCGCACGTCAGAGGAGGGGACGAGTGGGAGCGGTTCGCACAGTGCTTTGCAGAGTAGCACCTTGTTGATCATGTTCGTCGCACGATGGCCACACCACTGGGGTGCGTGCTTCGTACGGATGAGAGGGACAGAGCGAGCGAGGGCAAGCTTTCTTCCCTCCACGGCTTCGCCGGCGTCTGCTGGCTCGTTTCTTTCCTGTCAGTCTGTTCCTGCCGCTGTAAGGGGCGCGGATGGTAGATCGGAAGGGGGTGGGAGCCCGCGGATCTGGTGCATTGCATGCTCTTTGACCGTTTCTCCGAAGGAGGCATGACGATCTGCAACCGTGCCGAGAGGACGGGCCTGCTTGGGTAGAAACAAGACTCTAGTCTGGACGCAATGCGTTGTCGCGTTTGTCTTAATGAGCGCCATGCGCTGTCCGAGATCCAATGCCAGCGGCTATTGATTAATACGAGTATTGGTCGCCTGAGCGGCTCAGGTAGTCCGTGCTTCGTATTGGCATGTACTTCGTATGTACGAATCGACAGCGGCAGTGGCCCCCGCTGCAAGCACCCGCCAAGATGCATACAATCCGGCACACACGGCCCCGATTCCCGGAGCCTCACCCAAAGGCGTACCAAAGAAGCCCCCTATAAGTTTGCATGTCCTGCGTTGTCGCCTACCACAACCTCACTCCAAGGTTCTCTGTCCGCCTGCACCTGTACCCCATCGCCTACGAGTCGGGGCTGAATCGACAAACCCTCGACCCCCGCCGCATCCGCCGCTCCTGGACCCAATGCCGATCGCTCTCTCCGACGACGTTTCGGGACAGGATTAGCAACTGGTCGGGGCCGTGACTGTCCTCGCCGCCCGCGCCCACGGACTGACGCAGCCGGATCCTGGCTCGAGCTTTGCCGTCGACAGGCACCGTCCTTGTCCGTGCCTGCCGAGGGTGGCTTTTGCTCTCACGAGCATGAAAATCGCAGGCCATCTATCTGCTCAGGCACTTCTGTCTGTCACAGGCTGCGTACCATGGCGCGAGGCGAGAGACGACGGTACAGCTTGGGAGGCGATTGTGTCTCTCCAGACGAATCCGTGGTCCCAAACACCGTTCCCTCGACGGACTGAACGTAGCTCCGCAGCGGTACATATTACTGCTTGTAGCCGAGTCGTGTGCAAACCCACACGCTCGACGAGGAGCCCGATGCCATTCCGGCGCGGCGCGGGCCCGTTTCAGAGGCGCCGTTTGCGACACGTCTGTGGACCGGTGGCGTCACGGCGCAAGGTAGTTGCTCTACGGCCACAATGCCTGTCCCGGCATGTCCCTTTTGCGCAGGGCTCCGACAAAACTACCAGACTGGGTGGGTGCTCTCTTATTTAACTTGATTGGTGAACTGGGATTTTCTTTGCTCGTCCGCTCAAGGAGAGACGCAGCTTGTCAGAAGATGGCCATGGATGGGTGGCTTCGAGGCAGTGCTTCCATGGCGGCTGCTCCATAAGAGGCACCATTTCTTGAAGCTTATTCAGTGTGATTCAGTAGTGGAGAAGATGCAATTCAATTGTGACAGCCATTTCCACTGATTTACTACTCACATGTACCAAGTAGAGGATATCATGGTATGACATAGCCGTAGTGTACATTAGCGGGCTCAGCCGGGTCCCGTTGACTCAATGAAACAACTGCCATAGTGCAGCTCCCTATACCCTGAGTATCCAACGCGCTTCCGTCTTCAAACATGTTTTATAGCTCCATAACGCCGTCGTGATGCATTTCCTCGTGCCGCTTTCTGATGCCCATTGCCGGTCTCTAGTGCTCCAGCCAGTCCAAAAACTGCGGGGTGAAGTAGCTGACCACAATCGTTGCTCCGGCGCGGAGGATGCCCTCGGTCGACTCAAAGGCCATGGCCTTGAGATCGAAGACGCCGGCCTTGGCTCCGGCGTGAATCATGGCGTACTCGCCGCTGACTTGGTAGGCGGCAATCGGCAGGTCCTTGCCCAGATCCTTGGCATCGCTGATGATGTCGAGATACTGGCTGGCGGGCTTGACCATGATGATGTCGGCGCCCTCGCCAATGTCGCGGGTAATGGCTCGGCGGGCGAGGCCTCGACCACCGGGGGGGAGCTGGTAGCACTTGCGGTCTCCGAATGACGGCGCGGAGCCCGCGGCATCCCGGAACGGCCCGTACAGGCAGCCAGAGAACTTGGCCGAGTACGACATCAGGACAGTCTTGTGAGCGATGCCCTCCTCGATCAGCTTCAGCTTGATGGCGCGAATGCGCCCGTCGTTCATGTCTGACGGCGCAACGCAGTGAGCGCCGGCCTTGGCGTATGCGATGGCCACGTCCGAGATGCGGTCCACGGACAGCTGGTTGTTCAGGCTGCCGTCGTCGCGCAGGATGCCGCAGTGGCCGTGTGATGTGTACTCGCAAAGGCAGACGTCGGTGCAGATGAAGATTTGCGGGAATCGGCGGCGGATCAGGCGGATGGCCTGGATGACGGGGCCCTCGGGGTCGTCCGCAGCGCTGCCGAGCGCATCCTTGCTGCCGTTCTTCATGGGAACACCGAACAGCATCACGGACCGGAGGCCCTTGTGCACGAGAGGCTCGAGGAAGGGCACGAGCCTGCTGACGCTCAGCTGGTGCTGGCCTGGCAGCGACGGGACCAGGATCATGTCGTCGTCGCCGTCGGTGACGAAGAGGGGATAAATGAGCATAGACTAAACGGCACAACGTGGTCAGTAGCCGTCCTCGTGACAATCGGGGAACTGCCCACACACCTTGGTCAACTGGCGCTCGGCCTGCCAGGAGCGGGCCAGGGGATGAAAGTAGCCGCCATGCAGCTGGCTGGAGATGTCGCCCGAGATGCTGACGCTGGTGGCAGCGGTGCTGGTGTACGACATGGCGCGGGAGATGTGCGAGGTGCGGTCATCGACGGTAGAGATGGACCCAGGCGGCCCGGCCCGGCGAGCGCCGTTGGTGTCGCGGAGGGTCAGGTCTTGGACGAGGCTCGAGAAAGACATTGCGGCGTGTTCAATGGGTTGCGTGCAGCTCGGTGTGATGGTTGACGGGCTGTCGGTGAGCGATGGGAGGCACTCGGAATGGTGGCGAGTGACGGAACAGGAGTCGGTCGGGGCAGATGTAAAACGTCGCAGACCGCAGCGGGGCCTTGGCAGACGCAATTGATTCCGCGATGGTACGAGAGGCGAGGCCAGACGAGACGAACCAGAGCAGGGCAATGCGGTCCGGTGACGGCAGTGCGCTGTTGGGAGTGACGGATGGGCGAGGTTTGTCGATGAGAGTGATGGAGAAGTTGGAGTTGCGATGTTTTCGTTCCCCGAGGCGACAGACCCTGACATGTCAGCCAGTCACGCACGCCTTGCGCCTGGGCCTCGGTGCCGCCGCTCCGGAGTGGCCGTGGGCCGTGGCAGGCCCAGCCAATCAGCGGGCCGCGTTTGCTAATGAGGCGCCTCGCTCGCATCTCGCGCACTGCAAATAGAACCGGCTGCAGTGGCTTCCATCGGGTGCTTGTGATGCCGAGCGCCGCACTGCGGGCGAATGGCGGTGCTGCAACTTGAATGTCTCGTCCATCTTGCCACCTCGCGCCTGTTGGTTGGATGCTGTATTGACGCTGAGCCCTGGGCGAGGCGGTCGAGCACCTGTGGGCACACCTGTCGATGGCCGCGATGGACACATCACGGCAACGACGTTATACCTGTAGCCTCCCGGCTTAACCACGGCCAGAGGTTCGACTTGAATTGCAATTGACTCCTGGTCGAGCTCGTCTAGTAGGCCATACCAGTACACCAACCAACGTACAACTGAGCGGCATGTGGTTCCACAAAGCAAAAGACGTCACCTCCCACGACCCATGCACCCTCTATCCATCACGTCCCATCTACAGCCCCCTCAGCACCGTGTTGTCCCGCTCGTCCATCGGCGTGTACCGCTCCTTGAGCACCCCGGCCACGGTGCGGTTGGCCTTGGCCTCGGGCTTCTCGTATCGCTGTTGCAGTGCCTTTTCGACGGGGCTCAGCGCCTTACCGTTTACCGCGGCCGCAGTCTTGCCCTCGGCAATGCCAACCGCAGACTTGACCTTGCCAAGCGCCTCTTGGGCCTTGCCCCGGCCCTTCTCGAGAGCTGAGGCGATGACGCCCTGAGTTTCGGCCGCCTTCTCCTTTGCCTCGCTTTCCAACCTCGCGGCTCCCCGTCGGCCGGCAAGTCTCGCCTCGAGTGCCTTGTCCTCAATCGTAGACTCGAACCGCTCGCCCGTCTTCTTCGCCCTGTCGAATGCACCCTTGGCCGCCGCAGCGATGCTGCTGCCCGCCTCCTCAGTAGTAGCATTGGCCTTTCTCGCCAGGGGCTCCAGCTTGCCGCCCGCCTCCTCTACGGACCCTCCGACGGCCTTTGCCCATAGGTACGCAACGCGAGCCTCCAGGCCTTCGCGCACCTCGTCCCAGTCGGTGTGCTGCACCCAGCGGACTGCGTTCTCGACCTCCTCGTTCCATCGGTCCTTGGCGACCTCGACCGACGCCGCTCGTTGCGCGGCAGCGACTTCGGAGCGCGAGGGGGGCAGCGGCTGCGGGATCGGGTCGACGACGCTCTGCAGAGCGAGGGCCTGGGCGCGGAGAGACTGGCCTTGCCGCTCGCGGTTACGCTGGTGCGCGAGGACGGAGAGGTACGCGAGGGAGAGGGTGAGGGTGACACCGCCGGTCTGTCGGGCTTGTCAGCATGTAGTTGGCAGGGCCAATTGGCAGCGCAAAGGCAGGGTTTCCGCGTACAAAACCGGTCGCGAAGCCCATTGCGACGTTCTGTCGTGGTGTCTCGGATGGTGCTTCGTAGGTGCGGGAGTAAACGTTCGCTCGTCGGGTCGTAGATTGCTGCAGACAAAGGGAACAACTATGAGAGACCTATATGCGGCTTCTCATGTTGCGTTCCAGCTCGGGCGCTCCCCAGTGATAGGGCGAGGTGTCAATCGCAGCGACTGTGCGGGTTGCAGATGTGCGCGTCGAGGATTGACGTAGTTGAGGCGAGCTTCCGCGGCACAGAAAATACGCCGGGCTGCGGCTCCGGCGCCAAAAAATTCCACTCCGATCGCCGAGCCGCGCCAAGTTCCGACGTCAAAGGTCCACCGACCGACCACCTGCTATGGCGATTACTTGATCCGTCCTATGAGATTGGCATGCCCAACGGCACTGGCGACCTCGCGAATGGCACACATGCCTACCCAGTGTTGGACGGGATTACATGCACAGTTATCGTCCCAGGTTGTCAATACTCATACCCCATCTCTGCCCTCGTTCAGCTAGCTACGAACAAACCGTCTTTGCATCCCCTGGCCGGCCCCCGACACCACAGAATACCCGTACATGGAACTGTATGCATAGCAGCTCCCGCCAGCTCACTTCTATACCCCCATGTCCTGACGAGCTTCGCGGAGCGCGAGCTCACAGGCGGTCACGACGGCTCGCCGCAGGGCTGGCCCCAGAGCCTGAGCCGCCCACTTCCTGACGGATTCCTGTTGTTCCGTCCTTGCCGCCAACAGCTGCCGAGGGGAGATGAGAGGCCCCTTGCCGGAGGGTAAATCGTGCCCAGTGAGACCTGGCAGGGTCGTTGGAGGAGCCGGCGCCGACTCCAGCAGGATCCGAGTGGCCATGTCCGGGTCGGCTTCACTGACGACAGATGCAACCTCCGAGATGGACGCCTCGATACTCCATTCGGCACTTAAGAGGCCTAAACCATCAGCAGCGACAGCCCCAGCGGCAAAGGGGCCTCCGCTGGCGAGAGATGCCATGGCTCCGCTGGCGAGAGCCGCCAAGGCTCCGCCTCCGAGCGTGGAAAGCAGCCCGCTAATGCCCATGAGCACCCCTATCAGCCAGGCTGGCATGTCCGGAGATGACGAGCTCTGGTTGATCTGCTCGATTGCTCGACTCCTTGCATCATCCACCGCCTTCTCTTGCTCTTGCTGTACCCTCTCCGCCTCTTTGGTCTTGTACCGGTCCAGTGCGGCCTGCGCCTGTTTAAGGTTCTTCTCGGCCTCCACAGCCGCCTTCTTGAACTCATCGACGCTTCCCCTGACTGCGTTTGCCTCGGCTCCGAGCGCCTCCCGTTCTCGCGTCAGTGCCGCTTGGCTCGTCTCCCGAGATGCCATCCAAGTGACATCAAGTCTCTCAATGAGCCCCGTGACGACTACTTCGGAAACCTCCGCCGGGGCCTCCTTGTTAGTCAGTGCATCCGCCACCTCGCCTTCGACCGTAGTTATACCCCCAAGCTCCTTGCCCGCCGCTTCGACCTGTTTGTTGAGCCGTTTGAGCGCTTCCTCTGCTGCCGACACCTGGCGCTGAAGTTCTGCCCCGTCCTCTGTTGACTCGGCCTTCTTCCTGGCCGCCTTGACTTCCTTGCCAAGACGCCGGATCATTGTTTCCGCCACCGCCATACGGGCCTTGGCCGCTGCCTTCCTCGCCAACAGTACCGAGTTCATTGTCCTGTCAAGGACAACTCGATCAAGGTACTCGTGGTATCCAACGACTCCCGCCACCTTTTTTCCAGCATCGACGGCAGTCTGAGCAGCTTTTGTGGCCGCATCTGCCGCAAGAACGGCCTCCGCTACCGTTCTGGCCGCCTTGGCCCCGCCGGCTGCTTCCTTGGCCGCCTTGAGAGCTTCGGCTGCCCTTGCAGCTCCCGCTTCAGCAATATGGGGAGACGGAATCAGTGGAGGCTGCCCGTTCCACTCCAGGTCCTTTCCACTCTTGGCCATGAATTCAAGGCCGTACTCCGTTAGTGACTTGCCTGCACGCTGTTTGCTGTGCTGTTTCCATGGATCCTCGTAATGGGCTGGATGACTCGGCATCTCCGAGAAGCCGGCTAGCTGTGGCTGCGCGGCGCTCACAACAAATCGGTTATATTTTTGGTTGTAGTCCCGGTTCTCCTTGAATTCGATACTGGCGCCTGGTGGGGCTTTGCCGTCTGACGCCGCCTTCAAATACGCATAGCCCTCCACTTGGCCCCAGGAGATGCCTCCCATAGCCACGTATTCTCGCTGATGGCCTACTCTGTAGTATTTTCCGAGTGTACCGTCGACTGGGAAGATGTTTGGTGTCGGGTGGATCTTGTAGACGTAGCCGGCTTCTCCTCGCAGAAACTTTGCTGCGATGGTAATGTCGTCGGTTGTGGGAACGTACACCGAATTATCGGGGCTGACGCCTGCTGGGGGCACTCCTAGAACGTGACGGAAAACGCTGTATCCAAGGTCATCCCTCATCATACGGTCTCGCGGCTGAAACCCTCCTTGGGACATGATCTCGGTTGGGGACCGCAAGTCACCACGATATAGCGTGGCGGGAGGCCCAGCAGCCTGTGGAGGGGTTTGGGGTTGTGATGGTGCTGGTATGGCATGGGTGGTACTGGGCCACTGAAGCCATACCAGAATAGATAATGTCGGCGCGAGCCAGCGTGGTAACATGGTTATTGCCCAGAGAGGTGGTAGCATAGATGATCGGCCACGTGCGCGATGACCCGAACAAGCTTACACTACGAGTATGAGTCTTCAAAGCCTTTATGTAGACTATAGATGTGAGAAAATATGTGAGAAATACATAGGCTTGTATTGTTTCGTCCCCTGAGTGGCCTGAGAGTTTACTGTGTCGTACGAGTAATAGGAACAAAGAAGAATCAAGGTTCAAAGTCCCTCCACTCAACATACTGGCCAGGACAAACCCTGCAAAGAATTGAACGGCATCGACTGCGAGCATAGAGCGCCAAGCCAGGGTCAAAATGCGATAGCGCGTGGCAGGGGTTGGCATAAGATAATACAAGCACGAGTAGCCATCTCGACTACCAGCAACGTCCTTTTTTGCTTTATACCTATATCACTGTTCTTGATAATAGTGACTAGAGTTTACCTATCAAACTACATGAGGTATATTAGAGCAGATATGACTGAAACTCCACCGTCGAATGCAAGGGATTGTTCTATTACACTCGTCGTCCAGATTATGCTTCATCGCATGATAAAATTTTGAAGATGCACACCGTAAATCCTACGAGGTTTATTTCTTAGCTGGTGTAATCAACCAAGTTGCCCCGTCGCACTTGGGCCAACAGCATAAAAGCGTGAGTCGCAAACAGGTCTGTTGAATTGTTCTCAGCCCCAGGTACCGTACCCAAGTCACACAACTAGCTGTCTCCTTCAAACTCGCCAACATGGCGGTCTCCGTATGGACTCTGCTAGCCTCATTCTTGTGTCTGTCGACAACTCTTGCCGACGGCATCGAGAAGCCCAACGGCCACCAGGTGCGTCGTGAGAAGAGAACACGATATAACCTCCCCTTCCATGACACGCCACGCATTTTCAAAGAAGCTAAACCGTGGAAAGACCCAAGAACAAGTACCTGGGCCAGGGAAGACATGGGAACTTGGTGGCACCTGTTTCGAGCGCACAGAGCTCTGCATGGGAACACCCTCCTGGTGCGCTCGACACCACCAGGATGAAGGCTACGACGGACAAGATTCTTGCTTCCGTGATAGGGTTAAGAAGGTGGAATGGCGGCATATGAACACCGATTGCTTGGCAGACTTTGATGTCTGTGAGGGAACCGACGCCATCTGCTCTAGAATCGAGAACCCGGTGTTCCGCGGCTGGTGTTTCGAGTCCCACACCAAGGCACCATATCTAGAACCCTTCCACGAGGGCTGCCTCGGTGCCGGTAGACAAGACGATGAGCGCTGCGTCGGCACCGAGGCCTTCTGTCAGGCTCCGCAGGTAATCAGCTCCTACGGATCCAACCGGGCCTGCTTAGACCATCGAGAGAGGCCCGCCTCCAGCTCGGAGTCGCCCAAGCAGAATATGCCTTTCCTCGAAGAAAACCCTCTCAGATGCTACGGAGATGCCACCGAGGAGTGCTCAGGCACAGAGAAGCACTGCGGCAAACTCGAGGCCAAAGAAAGGCAACAGTGCTTCGAATCGCGCCAGCGCCGCCCATACTCGACCGTGTATGCTACAGAGTGCAGCTCAGGGACGACGAAACCTTGGGGAGAAGCTTGTGTCGGCACTCTCGAGTGGTGCAGCGGTGAGGGCAGAATCAAGCTGTACGGATCAAGGGAAGACTGTCTAAAGCTGCGCACCGCGCCTCCGCAGATCAGCAAGTGGCTCCCCCGTGCGGACGAATGTCTCGGCCAGGGCACCAACGCAACCGAAGCATGCGAAGGAACGGAAAAGGTATGCAATATGTATGCCACGGCACGCGATCCCTGTTTCGCGGCGAGAGAGCCTGCGCCTTTCCTGCTGCCCAACTCGATCGGCTGTTCCGACCCGAAGCTGGAGGAAGAGCGGTGCCTGGGGACAGACGTGTGGTGCCACGACAAGTACGCGCTGTCAAACTACATGGACGAGCAGGAGTGCTTCTCCAGGCGTGGACTCGACCAGGCAAGGCTGGCCGCAAGGGTTGCGGATAGCTTCAAGGAGCCGGTGAAGCGCGCGATTCTCCATTCGGGCGAGGCTGTGACCAAGCATGCTGTGATTCGAGACCTCTTCGCGCAAGGAGGAGACGCCAACTCTGTCATAAAGGAAGTTAAGGCTGACCTGGCTGCATATGGGGATGCGCTCAAGGGCGTGATGGAGCGGGCGGCGGAAGAGCTTGTTGCCAAAGTGCTCAAGAGTTAGAGAGCCACCAGGCTCGAGTGGGGAGAGACTCTGGCCCCAAGGTCGTGATCAGGCCATGAATCGGGGGGGTTGGCTTTTGCACAAAAGCAGCCCTGGATAGTAGATGAATTTATACATTGAAAATGAAACGCGAACTTTGTTTGTCGTCGTGAAGTGCCCAAGGGTTGAGAGTTGAGAGTTGAGACATGCAATGACATGACGTCGGTAGCCAATGAGAACACCCAGCCCTGGCGGGTCGCCATTGGCCAGAGCGCATTTTCCTCTGACCGTCCATCTCCCCGTCGAACTTCTTCCAACACCCGAAAGCCGACACCTCCCCCAAAGCACGCTTCTCGACCCTGACGACGAAAATGGCCGGCGGTCTCGTCAAGTACCGGCACCTCAGCCGCAACTCGTCTGCGCGAAAGGCGCTGCTGCGCGGCCTGGTGACGCAGCTGGTGCAGCACGAGCACATCCAGACGACGCATGCAAAGGCCAAGGAGGCGCAACGGCTGGCCGAGAAGCTTATCACGTTGGCAAAGAGGAACAACGAGCCGTGCCGGAGATCGGCGCAGGGAATCCTCTACGTACGCAGCCGCCCGAGGGCACACGTCCCGGGGCTCAATCGCTAACGTGAGGGACCACAGACACCACACATCCTCCTCCCCAAGCTGTTCGGCGAGCTGCGGAACCGCTACCTCACGCGCGAAGGCGGCTACACGCGCGTCGTGCGCACCGAGCCCAAGAACACGTACGACCAGGGCGAGAGCTCCATCCTCGAATTCGTCGACGGGCCCAAGGACTCGCGCTTCATGATGACGGCCAAGGCGCTGGCCCGGGACCGCCTGCGCGGCCGCGACTCGACCCCGCTGACGATGCAGAACCGGAAGAAGGTGACGCAGTTCCGGGGCGACGAGGACCTGGAGCAGATGGTGCAGCGGTTCATGGCCCTCGAGACGGCGGATGACGGCGGCGCCGTGCCCGAGGCCAGGAACGCCGAGGCCACCGACATGGCTGCGAGGGAAAGCGCGGCGGTGCAGGGGATGGCCGCGGGGATTGTCCCCGAGTCGGCCAGGAAGACGGCGGCGGGGGCTGGGCAGCCGACGAGGTAGGATATCCTCGAGGGCGGGCGAGGGCGGGCTGTAAATCAGGGCGCGAAAGGCGCGCAATGTACAAAAGGGTGTACGTGTATCTATACCATCATCATCATGACATGTCTGGCCAGGGATGGCTCGATCAACTTCGAGAATCACAACCTGGATTGCATTGGGAACGGGTTGTCTCATCCGGCGGTGTGCTTAGAATAGCGACAAACGCTTCGATTTGCCCACTGTCGACTAGATAAAGTCAAATGTATCGCCTCGCTCTTGTATCATCTTTCCAACCCTCTTCGACCCCACGATCCTCTCCAGCTTCATCACATCGTACTTTGAGAACAGCACCCTCACCGTCCCCTGCCCCGGCTCAATCTTCAAGTCTTGCTCGCTCTTGCTCAGATAATCCCCGGTAACCTCCTTGTAGAAGATGGGGTTGTCCGGCAGTCCGTAGCATATTACCTTCTGCACGCCCCTGAACTGATACCGACGGAAGTGGTGCGCCCGCTCCGTGTACAGGAGCACGCGGTGCCGGCCGGACAGGAAGTGCGAGCGCGCGCGAGACGCCTCCGGGACGTCCGTGTACTCGGATATGGCGCCGAACGTGACGTTGCCCACGGTGGGCGAGTTCGCAAAGTAGTTGCGCACGCGGACAAAGTCGAGGTAGGACGGCACGAAGATGAGGGTGCCGGTCGAGTCCTTGGCCCGCTTGACCAGCGTGGGCACAATGGCGGACACAAAGTACTCGAATCTGGCGTCTGGGTCCTTGTCCACCGATGCGGACTGGAACCGGGAAAAGGTCTGCTTGGCCTTGATGCCGAGCTGTTGTATGACCCCGGGGTATTCCGGCTGCAGCCGCACCTTGCCAGCCCAGTTGTGGCAGTGCAGCCTCTGCAGCTCCGACAGCTCGGGCGTGTTGAAGGCCGACAAGATGATCGTTTGCCGGAAATACTTGGCCCAGTCTTCCAGGTACCAGTTCCGGACACGGCTAAAATCGCAGCCGTGCGCGTCCTTGGGCTGCAGGTTGAGGTGCTCAAAGATGTACTCCACATGCTCCCAGTTCTGCATCAGGAGACCGTCGGCCTGGTCCACGACGACCATCTCGATTGAGCTGAGAAAGTCAAAGTCTGGCTTCTTCTTCTCCTCCTCGGAGCCAATGGCCATCCGCATACCCAGCGGGCTGGCGAACAGGATGTCAGAGTTGTAGAACTGAGAAAAGTACTTGATGGTCTTGCGTGTGAACTTGACACCCAAGCGGAACATGTCGTCATCGTTGCCTTCAAATAACTCTCTGAAGTCAGCGGGTCGGTCGTCCCCAAAGTTAGCCTCCTTCTCGACGTAGGAGTCTTCGAAGCGTTTGCGGTTCTCCTGCTGGTCGATGTCGCATAGGTCGCGAATAACGTTCACTATCCGGGCGCAGGAGTTCCTGGTAGGAACGAGGAACAGCACTTTGGGGCGAGTGAAGCCCTGGTCCCGGAGCTCAAGTTCCGTGTTCTCTCCATCCTTGGCGAGTTTGTAGCTATCCTTGATGACTCGATCCCGTGTCCTTTGATGCGTTAGTTCATCATGGACCTAAGGCCATGAGCTCAGGGGCTGGTTCTTACTTGAAGACGTGATTCAGTGCGTGAAGGCAGACCGCTTGTCGGAGGCTGTTGGAATTGGCGACTGTACGACCACAGTGGAAGACGTCTCTGTAGTCGAACAAGAGAGGCATGACTGTCTTTTGCGCTTCATCGAGCTTCGCCATTTTCTTGCCGGCCGTCTCCTTCAGCTTCTGCTTGAGGTTGAAGTCATCCAACCCAGAAGCTGGTTGGGGGGCATCAAAGCTGCATTCGGTCCCCGCAGATAGCATGGTCGCCCTCAATGACTGCATCAGCGCCCTCTTAGTAGCCCATTCGCCATCCTTAGCTGACTTGACCATCTTCGCAATGGCCAACTCATCTGGGTGGGCAAAATGAACGTCAAAGGGATCCGTCACGACGTCTTCGTCCTCCGAGTCTGAATCGTCGTCTGGCTGCTCATCCAGTCCAATGGAGGGGTCCTCTTCCTCATCAACTTGGTCGACATCTTCGGGCCGGTTCTCGGCCCCGTCTTCCTCTTCAGAGAGCCTTTCAGGCGACTCTGGATGCTCCAGCTTTCGCCTCTTCGCTTTCGGGGCTGACGAACTCGAGGCGTTGAGACTTTGTAAAAGGGTCATGTATGGGCGTGCCGAAGGTCTCTCATCATCGTCCTCAGAAGCAATCTCATCCAGCTCTTCGCCGTGCTCATCCTCGACACTGTCGTCAGACTCTTCGCTATCCGATCTGTGAACGAGGAGTCAGAAACTATATCAGATTTGGCATATGGGTCGCGGGTTGCAAACATACTCGTCCTTGTCCGCGAGACGGTCTCCGTCAAATCGCCTTGTAGGGCCAAACCGACTTGAGCCGCCGCGGCCTCGTCCTCTTCCCCGTGCTCCCCCTCGTCCTCCTCGACCTCGGGATCCGGATCCACGCCCGCGAAAGTTGCCGCCTCGTCCTCGAGGTCCCATATTGACTGAATGAGAATCCAATCACAAAAGAATGGTGAGTGCTGTTGTAAATGCAGTTCACTCCACGCCAAGTCGACCAGGGACCAAAAAAATGTCAAACCTTCAGCCTTGCAGGACAGCCGTCTCCAGCCACAGCATGGTGGGGCACAGCGACGCCACACCTTATCGCGGCTTATCTAAGTGCGCACAACCCCAGGGTGGAGCCCCCAAACCTGCAAATCACAAAATCAGCGAAATTTGGCGACATCGCGACGACGACCCAGACAAAGCGACGAAGCCTCACTCCTCTTCCTCCTCTCCACACCCACCCGAACCCGCAACCTCCCACGACGCCCTCCGACCATCTGCCCAGCATGGCTGCTGCTACCGAGCGCTTCATACATCTTGCGCGCCCGCTGGCTCACGGCAACGTTGGCATCCAGACTAACATTGCCCCGCTCAGCGTCAATATCCAGCCTCAGGTACCCCTCCTCTCCCCCGGCGGTCCCCTTGCCAATGGGTCTCGGATGCTGGAGATGCCAGGACTAACGTGTCGTCATTCAAGGCTGTCCTCTCGATCCTCGATCACGCCGTGCGAAGGGACGTCCGCGAGAATGCCCAGTCCACCCGAGTCATCGGCGCCCTCGTCGGCACCCGATCCGAAGATGGCACCGAAGTTGAGGTCCGCTCGTGTTTCGCCATCCCTCACACCGAGGAGGAAGACCAGGTCGAGGTCGACGTCGAATACCAGAAGAACATGCTCGCCCTGACCCTCAAGGCCAACCCGCGCGAGTCCCTGCTTGGATGGTACACCACCTCCCACGAGCTCAACAGCTTCTCCGCCTTGATCCAGAACTTCTTCGCCAGCCCCGAAACCGGCACCTTCCCCCACCCGGCTCTTCACCTGACCATCTCCACCGAGCCCGGCGAGGATATCGAGACGAGATGCTACATCAGCGCCCCCGTGGCTGTCAACGCCGAGCGCGCCGCCGAGAGCTGCCTGTTCATCCAGGTTCCCCACAAGATGCTGTACGGCGATGCCGAGAGGAGCGCCCTCGAGGCTGTCGCGAGCGCACAGGACTCCGAGACGCGAACTGCGCCTCTGGTATCAGATATCGAAGGCCTCGGCCGGTCAATCGAACAGACCCTGACCCTCCTGGACCGGGTCAGCGAGTGGGTGAACGGTATATTGGATGAGGAGGAGGAGCCCAACAACGCCCTGGGACAGTACCTGATGAGCGCCCTCTCCCTGGCGCCAAAGGTCGACGCGTCGCAGATCGAGAGCGACTTCAACAACCACATCCAGGATGTTCTCATGGTTAGCTACCTGGCGAACACCATCCGCACCCAGATCGACCTGTCCCAGCGACTGGCGGTGGCCAACCTGGCTACCGGCGAGAAGGATGGCGAGGGCAAGGGCGAGGGCGACAAGGGTGGCAACCAGCGTGGCGGCAAGCGAGGCGGCCGCGGCGGTGGCAGGGGAGGCGGCCAGCGGGGGGAGCCCCGAGAGCCCCGGGAACCCCGGGAACCTACGGAGTAGAGAGCGACTTGGGATTGGGTTAATCGTTAGCAGGCAAAGGAACACGCCTCGCAAAAAGAGGGAGCTCGGTGCATGCATTCTCTGGATGGGCTACGAGACGTGGGCATGGGCACTGTGTTCCAACACAAATCATCATGGCGTTGTTGGTAAGCCGGCAGACATGTCGGCGCCTGAGAACTTTTAGAAGTGGGATTGAATCGTCATGCAGTCTTTCATTGAGGGCTGTCCCCAATGTGTGTATCTCATCTAAAAGGAGGCAATAGCCTATGAAGAAACGTCAATACCATTCATCCTATCCACCGGTAACGCCAAGATGCTCGTAATGCCCATGTACGCCGTGTGGGCTTTCCGCCCTGAACATCATCCGATGCTGCCTAAATGCCGGTAGCTGGTTTTTGCGGCAACGTCGCCGGGTTGCCGTAAGTTGGTAAGTGACTATATATCAAGTTCGGCCCCTGAGGGACCGCCGGCCGCGTGGGAATATGCATTGGGGGGTTCTGAGGGATATGCTGCTGGGGAACATGCGGCATGGCTTGCATTGGCGGTATGTGCTGAGGGTGGGGAGGTCCATGGTACGAGGGAATGGAGTTGTTAGATCCTTGCCTCGCCATGCCATACCCTCCCCCATACGGCGTCGGGAGAACCCCTGTTTGATACCCGGCGTACGCAAGATGGGGGGTCCCAATCAGTGGGCTGCTGTGATGAGATCCAGGTGCGGTGAATGGTGGTTGGGGAGGCTGAGCTGGGTGCATGCCGCTCCCGCCAGGGACGAAGGATTGCGTCTTGGGGTTGAAAGCATGATTCCTGTTGTAGCTACCCGGGATGGGATGCTGGCTCTTCGGGTCGTGAGGGTTGATATTTGCAGGGAGCTGTCCAAAGGCATACGGGATGCCAGCCTGGGAGTGCGATGCCGGTGGCGCAGGCCCTCTTGGTTGATAGACAGGAGGGCTGAACCCTGGCTGCCAGCCTTGCGGCACAGCGGCTGATGGAACAGGTGAACCATACGCTGTCATCGGGCTGCCGCCGGGCTGATACCTTTGCTGAGGAGGCTGGGGAGGGTACTATTGGCTCATGTTAGCCTGAGAATCGCGTAGAACTTGAAGCGTTACTAACCTGAGGCATCCCGTAGGCGGGATAGGCAGGGCCGGGTGCCATGCCAGGCATGCCAGGGTACACAGCCGGTTGCTGGCCGTAGACGGGCGCCGCTTGTCCGGTGTATGCTGGCGGAGTTTGTGCGTTAAACTGACCATGCGCAGGAGGCACGAATTGGGTTTGAGGCTGCGGTATCCAGGTCTGCTGTTGCGGGCCCCAGTATGCCGTGTACTGGTTCCTCGAGTCGAAGCTGTCCGAGTCATCGCGTCGCTGCTTGCCGGTCTTGCCACGTTTTGCAGCGTTGGCTTTATTGGTGGCAGATACAGAGCTCGTGCGGGACATGCCATTCTCGCCCTCATTTTCTTCAAAGGCGTTAGTCGATATGCATATCAAATGGCAGTTTTCAGATTCATACCCTGAACGCTCTCTTCCGAGCTGCCAAAGATGCGTTCTCGTGCCAGCTTGTACATTTCTTCGCGCTCCTCTCTCGACAGCCTAGGCACCGGTTAGCAGATGGAGGCGTTTGACTGCCACACGGATACACTTACTTCTCTTTCGCAAGAGGCAGCTTGTCCTTGGCATCGCTTCCCGATTCCGATGTGGCCTTTGAGGCACCAGCGCTGAAAGGGCCTCCTTCGCTATCCTGCCCTCGGCGCATGATCTTCCTGGGCAAGACCGCAGGAGGCGGGGTGCTGCTGGCTGAGATGTTGGACTGCGGTGCCATGGTTGCCAAAGACGGCGGAACACGGCAGAAGGGCGTTCTAAATATGCGAACGGATCCTATGTGCGGCTCATAAGAATGCGTCATGTGGTAGTAGTCCGCCAGCTTGTGCGTTAGCATCCTACAGAACGAGTTCGATGGAGGCAGGTCCATGTAAGGCTCCCTGAGAATGTTAGGATGAGTACAGCGGTAGATGCCGAATTGACGTACTTGGAGTCTTGCACAAAATCGATGACATCTTTCTCCAGCCGTAACAGAAAGTATCGGTCCTTCGGACTTGCAAGTGCATCAAGCAGCTTTTCGTCAGGCGCCTGCCGGTAGATGACGTTCAAGGCATCAGATGACCCTTCAGCGCTCAGCGGCATGGCAGGGTTGAGAACCGGGGGTTGCTCCGATGACGAACTCTGGGGAGTCAGGAGGCCGTGTGAGTGAATGCCCGGAGGTGGATGCGCCAGCCTGCGCTCAGGAATGTCTCCCAACTGGATACCGCGGCCTCTCGCAGCAACGTCGGAGCTCATTCGGGACCCGGCTATGAAAGATCCTCGGATCGAGAAGGCATCATCGTCTTCAGCCGCGGCCTTGACGCTGGCACTATCATCAGGACGCAGCGATTCCTTTTCGTCCATGGCGAAGGTCGTCCCCGAGGTGATGCTCTTGCCGTCCAAGCTCGGGGGCTTGGTCCCCAGCTCGGAGCTCGAGTCGCATTTCTGCGATTCATCGGATACGCTCTCTCTGCTCACTAATGCGCGCTGGCGTTCAAGCGCGGAACCGCTGCCGTCAACCACAAGGCTAGGAACCCTTGAGCCGAGCTTGAGATCGGTCAGCGACGCTGCGACCCTTTCCACGGCCGCGAGGTTTCCTCTAGCGGCATAGTAGCCCCCAGATTTGGCAGGCAACGCGTTTTGCGACCGAGCGGCATCCGCCGACGAACCACTGACGATAATAGGGGTCATCGCGCCGGCTTCAGGCTTCGCGCTTGCGGTCTGATCGGTGGCCGGGGTTGGCCCGGATGGTAGTTCTTCCGAAACAGAGGCGGCCACCTGTTGGGCGTCAGTATCAAGCGCAAGGCATCGAAAGGGGCGCGAATCGCGGAGAGAGACGGCAGTGGACTGACGTACCTTGGCAAAGGAAGACCTGGGAAGATCCGAGGATACGTGCGCAGTCGCCATGATGGAGGACTGACGCGGCTGGGTATCCAACCACACGGGGATCTGATGAAGTAGACCGAGTACGACAACAGACCACGACCGCCTGTTTGCCGACCGTCGCCGACAAAGGGTGTAAGAGGCGGGTCACGTCGAGAGAGACAGTATGAGAATCGAAATCAAAAAGCAGAATCGATCGAAGCGGGCCAGCAGGTAGAAAACAGAGTACCGGTGCTCATCGTCGTGACGGGAAGAACATCGTTTCCAGGCGTCGATGATTGGGGAGGTGTGCCTCTCCGGGTTCGGGCTGGTGCTTGGGAGCGCGGGACCTGCAACCACCGAGGTCAGAACAATGCACTGATGGCAGAGCAGAGGCGATAGAGCGCAGGGTGGCGCGCAATGACGACAGGCGACGACAGAGCCGTGGCGGAGGGGATATTTCGATGAGGGGGGTGGGTGGTTTCGGGTCTGGAATTCTTGGTTTGCGCTGGGCAGGGACTTACAGCAGCAGGCTGCAGGGTCTCTCGGAGCGCCGCTGCAGAGTCCAGGCCTGAGGGGGGATGCTGGTATCCGACGGGCGGTTCAAGCCGATGCCATCGGGTCGAGTCGACGGAGAGCCTGGACAATGACAGGAGGATGTTCGGGGACTGCGAACATCAAGCTGAGCTCAGAAGTGACCTAGCGCCGGTAGATTCCTCTCAGCCTCCCAGCGCCCGTCACGAGAAAATGCCAGTTTGTGTGCTGCTTATGTAACACACGGAACAGGAGTCTCTGCCTTGGCTATTTGGCTGGTCACCGGTTCACGACGTGCTCGCCTCATCTGTCTGCCCGATCGGCGTCACATGAAGGCGTCACCTGATAGCTCACTTGGCTTTTGTCCGACATGAAGGCGCCTGATACTGGAACGGCCGTGCCATCATGCACGAATTCTATCAAGCCACATAGCGGGATCTCCCGCACAATGTCATCGTGCATGTCACGTGAGCTGTTGGAGGACGACTGGTTTAGTCAGCTCAGTCAAGGTCGAGTTCTTCAAGCTGTCCTGTCACTCAGGGGAATAAGCCCAACAGTCGCGGATTTCAATTTCTTCCATTGCCTTTGAGTATTTCGGATCTCTCCTTATCAGTTTTTTCTTGTCACTCTACCGTCATCCCGTCATGTTCGCCCCCAGGGGCCGCGGAGGGCCATCGCGGTCTACTCCAGCCAACGTCCAGTGCCAAAAGTGCTTGAAACGAGATATGTATACCGCAACCCGAATTCCTTTCTCAAGGCTGACACTCCCAGCACGTCACTACTCATATGAATGCAAGTCATCTGCGCAGGAGCGACCCTACGTGTCGCGCCCCTCCCGCTCTCAGCAGCTGCGGAACCCGAAGCTTGTGCCAAAGCTCACGAACACTGTCCTGGAACCCGAGGAAAAGAAGTGAGTGAGCAGCATTCTCCCAAGCATTCGGCGCTAACACATACGATAGGAAGGGGGTTGCCGATGAGGAGATCGCCAAGAGAGAGACTGAGCGGGCGAGGAGGCGGGAGCTCGAAGACCGCGATGATGAACTGATCAAGTCTTCTTCTAAGCGTCGAAGATCGGCTTCGACAGACTCAGTCTCGACCATTTCAACGGCTGCCTCGAAGGATTCAAGGCCGCCGAAAAGCAGGAAACGGTCTGCAACACCCCCAAGGCACGGGCGTAGTCTAGAGTCTGTGGGTGGCGACGAGCCGCGACCTCGTGGTCGCAGCTACAGCCGGAGCTACAGTGGCAGCGCGTCACCGCCGCCGAGACGTCAGCGCTCTCTGTCGCGTGATAGTCGCAGCCCATCACCTCCACGGAGACAACAGCGTTCACTATCGCGTGACAGCCGCCGCTCGTCTCCACCGCGGAGACCTCGACGCTCTCTGTCGAGTGGCAGCCGCAGCCCGTTGCCGCCGCCTCCACGGACACAGCAGCGCTCTCTGTCGCGGGACAGCCGAAGCCGGTCCCCGCCACGGAGATATACGCGCTCCCTATCGCGTGGCAGCCGCAGCCCGTCACCACCGCCACGAAAACAGCAGCGTTCCCTATCGCGCAACAGCCGCTCTCCTCCACCTGAGAGGCATGAGCGGCCGTATCGAGTTCGAGACGATCGACCGCCCCCACGCCAGGATGACAACTATCCGAAGCAGCCAAGACGAGACTCTTTCAAGTCTGGAGATTCCAGGGGGTCGTATTCTCGCCGGCAGGACTATCCAAGGTCACCAGAACCAGAGACGAGACGGCAGGGTGAGCGGCAGCCTCGTGCTCCGCGGGATGGTCGAGCAGGTGGCGCTCGAGATGACACGGGCAACATGGGACAGGGGACACAGCAAGCAGACGAGCCTCCGCGGGAGCGAAGTCTGAGCCCGTTCAGCAGGCGTTTGGCCCTGACCAGACAAATGAAGGACGGCGGCAGGTGATTGGGTATCAAAATTGTCTTTAAATAGATTCACAACCGGTAGTCTCCAGACTGAACTCCAAACCCAGAAATGCAAACATTGGGCGTACGCAATACAAGGTAGCCATATCATGCTGCCAGTGCCTCATCCTCCTCCCTTTCCCGCCTCTCTTCTTCCTCCTCCTCCTTTTCTCTGACTCGGAGTCCCTCAACTAGTGCCGCACCATCCATTCCCACTGCTTCTCCGTCCACGGCCCCATTCGCAGCGGCACCGCTCTGCTGTGCCGCCTTTTGCGCACCCGTTATTCTTTCTCGAACCAATCTGGCGATGGCGTTGTCGGTCCGCACGTTCAGAATCTCCAGCTTCTTGTCCAGGTCTCGCTTCAGGTCCCAGTTCGGCTTCTTGGGCTGCAGCTTGAACAGATCGATGCCCTTGTCGTCGAGCGCGTCTTCCGCGGCCTTTTGCCTGACTTCGGCCTCCACCTCGGCGGCTTGCTCCTCCAGAGTTGGCTTCTCCAGGCCCTCGTTTGGCATGTGCTCGAAGCCAAGCTTCGGCCCCTTTGTCTCGAAGTCGTAGTTGCGTCCGGACAGGTGTTGTCGCGTCAATTCGGGCTCTTCTGGTTGCGACGGGGATCGCTCCGCCTCTGGCGCGGCGACTTCATCGTTGGGCTGCTTTCTTTTGAGGCCTCTTAGCTGTGCGAGTCGAGCTTTTCGGTCTTCGGCGGCAGCGCCGAGGGCGTTGAGGGAAGACGACATGATGCCGGGCAGATCCGTAGTAAGTGGTTTGGGTGAAGCGTTGAGAAAATCGTGGACGTCAAGTCTTGAATGTTGGTGGGGCAAAATGGGAAGCTGCCGCAACTCTAGCGCGAGCGCGGCTAATAAGAAGCGCTAATTACGGAGCGATGGTGCTAAAATGTCTGGTCCAACTTCACGTGTAAAGTTTCAACGTTGACCAGCCTCAAGCAAGTTCTCGACTCTGTTCTGGACCAACACGACGCCTGCGCACCATGACGACGGCTTGCCGCCGTTTATTTTCGGTGCCGCTGAAATGCCAACGGCTTGCATGAACCGCGCCGGCTTCTCAAGGCTCTCTGTATCTGCGCGGACCCTTCTGCCATTGCAACCACCATTGAACCGACCCCAATTGCGACGATTCGCGTCCTATACGCACAGTCTTGCGCCACAAACTATTCGAGAGCCCATCACTTCCAGTCAAGAATGGCATGAGCACGATGACGCGCTTCATTTGCCAAGCGAGCCAAGCGAGCCACGGGCGTCTTCACGACCGGCGCTGGGAAGGCAACATATTGGAGATGGAACGAACGACGGCAAGGCCTCCGGTCGTGGCTTGAAGCGCGGTTCGGAACTAAAGTCGTCGCGATCTGGCCGATTACACGAAGATATCGAACGGGCTCTCCGAGGCGACACGTCCAAGGATGGGCGGGACGCAGACGTGTCAACGGCGAGCCGAGGCGGGCAACGCTCCGAGTCCAAGAAGCACGGTCGAAGCCAAGATCTCAAACCATCGCGATTTAGCGCACCAACGACACGACAGGCTTCGGCTTCGTCCAGCTCCACCCGTCCGAATCTTTTCGGCCATGGCCGTTTGAGTCCGGAGGCATGGAATGGCTTGAAGGAGGAACGCCAGATATACCAGCAATGGGGCTATATCCGTCACCAGATTCCCAAGTCTGAAGTATTGGCGGCTCGACGAGTCTTCAAGACCTGGAAGATTAAGCTGCGCAACGTTTTGGAGCCTAAAGAACCATCTTCCTGGCCCTGGCGCGAGGATGCAAAATGGCTGCTCGAGCTCGACACGGTGGCGGCAATGCGCAAGGCGTGGGAGTCCCTGGATACGGAGGCCCGGCGACAGAAGTGGCCTTTGACCATGCTTTCAACGATGCATTTGGAGCCAGAGAAGGCCAGTCTCGTGCTCGAAGCCACCTTGGATCCCTTGCCACCAGGCTACGCAATTCACGACGTGTTGTTGTTTATTGCCCAACGGTTGGATCTTGGCAGGTTCAAGGCTCTCCGAGAACGGACAATTCATGCAGAGGAGACGCTGCATTTGGCGGCCAAAATCGTCGAAGACACCCCCGCTGGCCATGTTCCCTTTGGGCAGAGAACTTTTGGTCTCTTGGCCAGTAAACTTCCAAGTGACCAGACCGAGGAGCTGTACACCATTCTGAGGAGGGCCGACTGCAAACTGCACGCAAACACATTGATTCATTTCGCAAGAAAGCTGGCGGGCGACATGGCACATAAGGAGACGGCTTTTGAGATTCTCAAGGGCCTGGCTGATGCCGGGGCGGATCTCAATGAAGCCAGGCCAGCGAGCGTCATCACGTCACTACTGCACTGCAAGGTGAACAATGATGGCCTGACGCATCAAAAACCGCCGTTTTCGCCAAAGGATGCCCTTCAGGTCCTCGTCGAGAAAGGCTTCTCACCCAATGCCGCCAACTCCACCGCATTCCTCGACTCGCTCTGTCAGCAAAATGACGTGGATGAGGCCATTCGGCTAGCGCTCCTATTTTCCGAGTCTGGAGTCCAGTTGGATACCAAGGCATGGGCGACTGTGTTCAGGGGTGCAAAGAGCAGCCTCAAAGTCGTCAACGTGATCAAGGCGCTGGACGTTGCAAGAGCTGCAAATGCGCCGTACGTTGATGTGTTGAACAATGCACTGCACAGCATCTTCTACTTTGCGGAGATGGAGTCTCGCGAGAAGAGGTTCCGTGCCCCCTGGGTTTTACCCATCTTCGACCCCATGCTGCGCATCTACGCAAAGAAGTTTGATCTCGAACCCTTGCAGCGGTGGCTGCCCGATCTGCTTCCTTTAATGCTGGCGCAGAAACCATCAATCACTGAGCCGAGTTTGGAGCTGGTAACCTCTGATGGACATCGGGAAAGGAGATGGGATTTCCAGCACTCGATCTTGCCCGTTGTTGACAAGTTCTTCTCTGTCGGCGAAGGGGAGCGGCTGCAACCGAGCTCGACGACAATTGCCATCATGCTAAGGGCCTACATCAAGAGTTTGCAGCAGCCGTATGACCTGATGTCGTTTTACGGCTTTTTCAAGTCTCGACTCGAAGAAGAGAGCAAGAGGGAGAGCTCCGCGACACACCTCGTCAGGAATCAGGGCAGCCTCATCCATGACACCTTCATCATGGCCATGACAGAGCACAAGGGACTCTCCCGACCGGCTTTGCAAGTCTTTGGCGACATGTTGAAAGACAACCTAAAACCCGGCGCCCCTGGCGGTGGCACACCACGGTTAGAGGGCGACGGGAGCATCGCGACATCCCCGATTCATCCCGCTCCGAGCGTTCTCACCTTCACCATCCTGCTACGAGGCTTGATGAACCGCAGCGATCGCCTGCTATCTCAGCAAGTCGTCCAGGTCATGCGAGAGCACGGCATGGAGCCGAACCTGGTGACCTGGAACACGCTCACGAAAGGATACGCATCGATGCAGAACATCTCGCAGACCGTGGCCACGCTCCAGGACATGGAAACGGCGGGCTTCAAACCCGACATTTTCACATTTAAAGCTTTCGGAAAGCTAAACGACCAGACTAAAGCGCTGAAGATGATGGAGGACATCATCGACACGAATAGGAGGAAGCTCATGGGAGACGAGCTGTATCAATAGGGGCATAGACATGAATGGCTTCCGGGGTGCACGGCCGAGCGGCAGGCCATACGATACCACTATAGATCATGTATGACAATCTAAACGGACATTACACGCATTGGGCCGGACTCTACTCCGTATTGGGCAGAAAAAGATGAACATGGTACGGATGAGCGACGACACCGTGCGATGGCTATATCCGACTAGCTCCGAGCCGTGCAGCATGCATCGACAAGCGACGCCAACTGACTTTGTCAACCCAACGGAAAGCGAGGTATTTCGGTGTGATTTGAGCGGTCATCTTGCGCATCTCTTGGATGACACCGAGAACCTGACTGGAGCTGCGACGCGGGCTGACGAACCACCCGAGTCGGTAACGTCGTATACCCACCCGAGACACCTAGATGGACCGAGCGAGGTTATTCGCGAGCCCACGAGTCGCCTACAGATAGATGACTCACCTCAGATGCCAGATCCAGGCCTCGCCCCGTTCATCGCCGTCTTCTGCGGCTCGGCCGGCTCGAGGAGATGGTCAAGGGCCTCGCGGAGACGGGCGGCGGCCATGGCGGGATGCTCGCGAGGGATCTGATCGTGCCATGGGGGATGAGCGGCGGACTATCACGGGGCGACGTCGTAGGCGGTGGTGGACAGCACCCATAAACTGCAGACGCTGCTCATGCACGCGCACTGCCGCACCGTCCAGCGGCGCGACGCGGACCCGACGCTCCGGTCCTTGTACGGGCTGGCCGTGCGCCTCGCCTGGTCCGTGGTGCAGTCGTCAACCCTGCTCCTCTCCTGACCCCCTGCTGGCGGCCATGGTGCTGTGTCTGGACCTCGGCGAGTCGACGGACCTCGGGTGCGCCCCCTATTCCGTCCGCAGTCCATTCCGGCGCTGACACCCCGAGCAGCCGCGTCCGCCTCCTCCACGCCACGCACGCCATCTGGCCCGCCCGCAGAGCCTCCTCCCTCGACGCCGCCCACGCCGCGGTCGACACCCCGACGAGGGCGCCTGTCCCGTGGACGTTGACGAGGCGCCACCGCCAGAGAGCCTCTTCACCAGCGGCGAGAGCGTGGACTGTGTGAGTTCGCCGGACACTAATAGCCGTGCGGTCTCGCCGCTGACGGGCGCAGCATGATGGACCAACGTCTCCGGACCGACCACTCCGACCCGCGGACCCAGCCGACCGACGCTCCCCCTTGGCCTCAACCACCACGCTGACCCCATCGACTCCAGGCAGCATGCTCGGCCCCCCGTCGCAAAGCTCGCCGCCCAGGGGCAAGCGTCATACCCCTGAGTTCGCGCGCGGCACCTCCCAGCCTTCGGCGGGATCCGGGCGGAGAGCAACTGGCGGTGACGGCGTGAGGACAACAACGCGCGCCCTGTCGTGCCCACGGCCGGCGGCGCGGGTGGCCGCCTCGCGGTGGTCCACCGACGCGGCCGCAGGAGGCGTGGCCAGGCGGACACATCGTCCTGCCTCGCCGCAGCCGGCAGCCTGAGGCCGCCCGACGTGCATCCGCAGTCGTGGTTCGTCCGTCGCCAGGGCGCACGCCGCTGGGCAGCCTCACTCCGCGCACGGCATATACGAGATCAAAACACGAAGACGTCGTCTCATTACAGCTCTCCGCTCTGCCGTACAGGGTCCTGCCTCTCCTCCACGCCCGCAAATACCGTCGTAGACGCCCATGCAACGACGGGCGCCACGCCGCGGAACCCAGAACCCAGAAACCCTCCATCCCCAGAGGGGGGGAAATATATGCCCGCCCATCATCGTCGATCCCGAGTCCCTGCCGCCTTCTAGCTTCCGGAGCCGTCCCTGATCCCACGCTGTAATGATATCCCGTCTCTCCGCGGTGCCCGGCAGCGGGCAAAAACAAGACTCCCCTCCCCTCTTTTTGCCCGAGTGTAGAAGAAGGAAAAAAGGCCGCAATAGATGTAGTATAGAAGATGCGGGAAAGCTTGGAGCGAGGCCGCTAAACTATTTTGGGTGGTGCAAGTGCGGTCGTGATGCTCCGCCACGGCGCTCGTAACACACAACTGCGACGATATGACAGACAGATGCACAGCCGCGCGGCGAGAACAACAACAATTGCCCGTGTTAATGTACAAAATGGCCAGCGTCGGACATGTGCCTGGGCATCATGCGACAGCTGCGGCGGCCAACCATGCGGCCACCCTGTGGGCCGCATCATTCATATGCCGATGCCACGCAGGACGCGCGCAGGGTTGCCGGCCACGACCGTGAAAGGGGGAACATCCTGCACCAGGCGGTCAGCTACCGGGTCTCGCCAAAGCAGCGCACGGGCAGAGGTAAACAAACCTTGGTCACGATAGATCCGGCCCCGACCGTGCTCCCCTTGCCAATCGTCCGGCCGGGCAGGATAATGGCCCCTCCGCCGATCCAGCAGTCCTGCTCAATCGTGATGCCTCTCCCCAGCTGCGGCCCCTGTCCGCCCTGACGCTTCTTAGGGTCAATGGGCAGGGACGCCGTGAAGATGTTGACGTTGGGGCCGATGACGCAGTTGTCGCCAATCTTGACCTCGCAGACGTCGTTGATGGTGCAGTTTCGCCCGACGACGACGTGGTGCCCGATGGAGATGTTGTAGCCGTAGTCGCAGGTAAAGGGCGTCTCGACGGCAACGTGCCGGCCGACGCGTCCCACGTTGGTGACGGGGGACGCCTCGGTGGGGGACACGCGCACGGGATCGCGCGGTTGCAGAATCTCGAGGAACAGGCGCGCTCGTTCGTCGGGGGACACGCCGTGAGTGGGCGGCGTCGTGAGGTTGTTGAACCTCCAGCAGGCGACCGCGCAACGCTCCCGCTCCAGGCACAGCTCCTTGTCGAACGGGTAGTAGTGCCGCCCGGAGAGCATCTCCTCCTTTTGGGTCCTCCTTTGGGGATACTGCGGGTGGGACAGAGCGAGCTGCGCGGCCACCTGGGCATTCGACGCCGGGGGCTGCGCCTGAGGCGTCGGGCTGCTCGTCCGCGTCGGGTGCAGGATGTTAATCTGCGGCAAGGGGTTTCCGGGATGCGGCGTCTCGGGCTCGTTCCTGCCCAGGTCGTGCAGCAGCGGCACGCGCTGGTAGTCCTTGGCCATCCTGTCTCCAAACGACGGGGGCTGGGTGTTGGCGCTGATGGGTGTAGGGAAGACGTTGCCGGGAGTGTAGGGGATGGCGGAGAGCTTGTTTTCGGGGCTGGTGACGGACGCGCTCGCCAGTGTTGACGCAGTTGGCCGGTCGTCGTCCGAGATGACCAGCGGCCGGCCCTGGGGCGGGTCGATCCGGAGGGCCTGGCCGCGGTAGTGTGGCAGGGGTTCCCGCTTGACGGGCTGCGGCCCGTATGCACCATGCTGAGGCATGCCATACGCTCCGGGCGGCACGTAGCTGGGGTCCTTGGACTCGAGCGGCACCGCGCTGGCCTTGTTGTCTGGCTTGTGCCAGCCGGGCCCCCGTTGCGGGGGATAGCCTGCGCACACGAATCCGCCTCGGATGCAGTTGCTGCCTGCGAGACTGTCAGCACCTTGATCGACCACACGGCCAAACCACAGGCCGATGCCTTGCCGGGGGGGG